>AFRA01000308.1:0-33669 GCA_000223055.1 Claviceps fusiformis PRL 1980
ACTCCTCTCTCTCTCTCTCTCTCTCTCTCATTTTTGCCGAAAGCTAACGTCTTTCTTCCTTTCAGTCGCGCACCCGAAATGTCCGAAGTCAACCTCGACCAGATCCAGGAATGGATCAACCAAGGCCGTCTCGATCCCAGCAAGCAAATCACGCCCAAGGAGCTCATTGAGAGCGGACTGATCGGCAGTGTCAAGGACGGCGTCAAGGTCCTCTCCCGCGGGGCCCAATTCCTCAAGCAGCCCATCGACGTGCTCGTCTCGCGCGCCTCGGCCGGCGCCATGGCGGCCATCGAAGCCGCCGGGGGCAAAATCACCACGCGGTACTACACCAAGCTGGCCATTCAACATCTCCTCAGGGGCGAGTCTGTCAACACGGACAGACCGCTCCCCGTGGGCAAGGAGCACGTGGAGTCGGTGCTGGCGGAGACCAAGAACGGGGCGCCGTTCCGGTATAGGCTCCCGGACCCGACTAGTCGTGAGGACATGGAGTATTACCGGGACCCGGCGCATAGGGGCTACCTGAGCCATCAGCTGGCGCCGGGGCAGTCGCCGTCGCTGTACTTCAAGGTTCCTGGGGAGCAGAAGATCAAGAGCGCGGCCAAGGCGGACAAGAAGGTTACGGAGGAGACTCTGTGGTGAGGCTGTGGATGGGATTCTATGTCCTGGAAGGATTTTTTGTATTCCAAAAGAAGGAGTGTGCGTGTTGTGTGCACAGTTGTATATAGCAAGAGTGGCAAAGCTTGCAAGGGAAGGCTTGGCTCGGCAGAAGAGTGAAACAGTTCTGGGTAACGATATCGGCGCACTATTTCGTGGAAACATGTGCCAAGCCAGGTTGGGCACTATGATTCTATGGGTCTATGTACAAACAACGGACAGCGGACAGCGGACAGCGGACAGCGGACGACGGACAATGGGCAATGGATTGCGAAATTGGTCAATGACGTGCTTCTCTCGATGCTTGTCGCATGTGTGTGTGTTGGATTGATCTGATGGACTAAATGGCCAAGAGAGACTGCGCAGCCTAGGTGCTGCTGTTTTCTCCTCTAGCATGGCCCGAGGTCAGAAGGAAAAGAAGAGGCGCAAAAAAAAAGAAAAGAAAAAAGGAAAAGAAAAAAAAAGAAAAGAAAACCACATCCGCCATCACATGCTGAACGTTTGAATCTGCCTTTCACCAGAGCGGACCAATCAACGCATCCAGTCGGGCTGATGAACCAGACTGCATTGAATTGCCTGGCACCTAGAATGGCCCTGGGCCGCGGGCAGCTGCCAGATGCCAGCCGCCAGCCGGTCAGCACCAGAGGTTAAACCCTCCCTGGCATTGGCACGGCTTTAGCGGCCCTCCGCCTCCCCCTGGACCATCAATTGCGTGCGTATCGTAATCTAGGTTCTACAGTCGCTGAGATGCCCGGCTATCGTGTTTTGGTCTGAGAGGTTGGTTTTTTTTTTTTTCTTCTTTTACCCGTTGCTAGTTTTTTTATTCCGTCTCGTTTTTTGGCCCTGCTTTTCGTCGTCGAGCACCCGTCATTTAGCTGCCCAACGCCAGCATTGAATCCGTCTGGTCTGGCCAAGTCAGCCAAGTCAGCCAATCGAGGGGCCCCCCTGCACCACTCCAGCTCTTACGAGTCGTTGACGACGCCAACAGCGATAACAACAAACCACATCAAAACAGCAACATCGGCTGGGTATCCCGCATCCGCCCGAACACGGCAGCTGCCAGGCGGACTCTCGCCGTTCTCCTCCGCACGCCGAATTTTCTTCATCTCTTGTCTTCTCTTCTTTTTCTTTTTCCTTCTTTCTTCCGTTTCCCCCCCACCACCTTCTTGTCCCGTCCTCCTCCCGTCCCGCGTGGAAGCGAACGAGTCGAGCACAAGTCGAGCACACACACTGCATCATGTCCCTCTTCGGCACCTCCCCCACGGAGCGAGAGCGTCATGCTCACCCGTCTTCGTCGTTGTCGTCTTCGCCGTCGCCGCCGTCGTCCTCGTCGCCTGCCTCGCGCCGTCAGACCAAAGCACGAGGCGGAGGCCTCTTTGACGACGACCTGCACAAGGCATCCTCAAGCAGTCTGTTCGACGACGGCCACGCGGCCCAGGACAGCGCCTCGTCTCCCTGGGATATGCCCGCGCCGAGGAGCCGGAGATCTCGTCGTGACATGGTCCGCAGTCTGCTGCCCACGTCCGACGTGCCCGACAGCTACATTGAGGTGTTTGACGCCATGAATCGCGACGAGGGCGGCCATGGTCGCATCCGCGCCGGCGCCATTTCCAAATTGTTCGCCAATGCTGGTCTCGATGGCGCGAGTCAGACGCACATTATGGCTCTGCTCGCCCCGGGCGTGGAGTCCGATGATGTGTCGCTTGAGCAGGACGAGGTCAATGTCTTGCTGGCCATGGTTGCGTTGGGGCAGGAGGGCGAGGTGGTCAGCTTGGATGCCGTTGACGAAAGGCGACGCAGTTAAGTTTTTTTTTTTTTTTTTTGCTCTCTTCTTTCTTTTTTTTGGATGAATATGTTTTTTCTGTTTTATGCTTCTCCTCTCTCTGTGTGTGTGTCCTTGTTTTCCTAGCCTCTGTACCCATTCTTTTCTCGAAACCTCCATTCTCTGCGTCATTTCTCTTGCCCTCCGTCTTTCTCCCTCGTCTACCCTTTGCCATGTAATAGCTGGACGCATCATATGCATGGAGTGGGCACTCCGGAAGTCTGGGATGTGGAGCCATTGCTACGATCTGTCTGTGACTTTATACAATCAGACCTGGACCAGACTGGACCGGACTGTACAACACGCACGTCTGCAGACCCGAGCCGCAGCTCAAACACAGCAAAGCATGACTTGATCCCCAATCCACGCCGTGTGCGGAATGGCGGAGCGGGCTTCCGTGCTCGCCTGAATATGTCTGGTCCTTTTTTTTTTTTTTTTTTTGGTTCGCCTTTTCATCACACTCCCATACCCCTGCCAATACTGGTGGAGACGCACGAAACACACCTAATTCGATCCATTTTTTTTTATTAATGTTGTTATTTTCTGTTTTTGTTCTTAGTCGGACGCCTCCCCCAGCCCAAGCTCCCCGGTCTCACCGCCGAGCCAGTGCTGCCTCCCGTCGCCGAACTCGCTGCCAAGCCGCCGCAACTCCCCAGCGAAAACCAGATCCACGCCGAGATTCAGGAGCAGCAGGTTCAGCAGAGTCTGCACAACCAGCAAGTCCTGTCCCGCGAAGTCTACCCCGAGTCGGCCGAACCGGAGCCATCGCCGTTGCCATTGCCATTGCCATCCAAGCCGACGGAGCCGTCCGAGCCGGTCCGTCCTGCCATGGATGATCCCGAGGAAGATCCATGGAACACTCCCGAGGTACACAAGGGACATGATCACTCCAATCTCAACGGCGCCGGTCTCCGACATGCCGTGGCAAACGGCCGGGACAGCTACCACGCTTCCCCGTCGACCAACATCGCTGATCAGTCCCTCAGCCAATATGTATCAGCGGGCCAGATACCTTCCTCCACAGCCCACAGCGGCCGATTAGCGGCCGATGCCGTCCAAGGTCCGGGCGACTGGGGCTTCTTCGCAGCCTCCAATGCTGCCCTGCCTGGAGCGGCGGCGCCGTTCAATCATTCCGTCCACTCGCACTCGATCTCGCCTGGTCTGGCAAATCCATTCGGGGTAGACGGTGGGAGCCTCGATCGAACATTGGGACGAGGTCATGCTTCTTCCGCTGGTGCTGCCGCTGCCCCTGCCTCTGCCGCTGGTGCCGGGCCCCTCACATCCTTGGTAGGCCGGGCCACGAGCGGACGAACCGGTGCCAGTCTCGAAGAGAACATTGTCGTCACATTGATGCCCGGCAAGGAGGGCATGTTCCTGTTCCAGCACCACAACTACGAGATTGCGAGCCAACGGCGCGGAAGCAAGGTCATTCGGCGGTACAGCGATTTCGTGTGGCTGCTCGACTGTCTACACAAACGATATCCCTTCCGAGCGCTGCCGCTCTTGCCGCCAAAGCGAGTTGCCGTCAACGGGAACCACCTGTCCAACGACGGGGCCTTTATTGAGAAGCGGAGGCGAGGCTTGGCTAGATTCTTGAACACCGTCGTCCGACATCCCATTCTGAGCCAGGAACAGCTGGTGATTATGTTCCTCACCGTGCCGACCGAGCTCTCCGTGTGGCGCAAGCAGGCAACAATCTCCGTGCTGGATGAGTTTGCCGACAAGGCCCTGCCACCCGGCCTCGAAGACTCGCTGCCGTCGACCCTAGAGGACCTCTTCTCGCGCACACGCTCCGGCGTCTGCCGCTCCGCCGAGCTCTACATCAACGTCTGCAACATCATGGACCGTCTGGTGAAGCGGACCGAGGGCGTCGCCGCCGACCACGCCCGCATCGCCATGTCCCTGACGTCCCTCACGGAAACCTCTGCCGACACATACGCCACCGACACCAACGAGGTACCCCTGCTGAACGACGGGCTGACGGCCATGAGCAAGCACCTGCGGACGTACCAGACGCTCCTCGAGGACGAGAGCCGCGGCTGGGACGAGGGCGTGTTGGAGGACCTCAAGCGGCAGCGCGATTCTCTCGTCAGCCTGCGGGAGCTGTTTGAACGACGGGACAAGCTCGACAAGGACAAGATCCCGTACCTGGAGAGGAGGATCCAGACGAATGAGACGAAGCTGGCCAGTTTGCGGTCCAAGCCTGAGGGTACGGTGAAACCGGGCGAGATTGAAAAGGTTGCGGAGGCTATCATTAAGGTATTTTTTCTTCTTCTTTTCTTCTTTTCTTCTTTTCCTCTTTTTCTTTTCTTTTCTTTATTCTATTTTTTCCTTTTTTCTTTTCTCATATTATTCCTTTTTATTGCTCATTTCTGACACTTCTCTTTCATTCGCGCAATCAGGACAAGGAATCTATTGTGCAGCAGCACAACCGATCCGTCTTTGTCAAGGAGTGCCTCCGAGACGAGCTCGTCACGTTCCAGAGCACGCAGTACCATGTGAGTCGGTGGAGTCAGGACTGGGCGGGCGAACGAGTCAAGTATGCGGAGATGCTGGCGGAGAATTGGCGACGCCTGCTGGATGAGCTGGAGGGGATGCCACTGGGGGAATGAGGATGGGAATGAGAGGAGCTGGCAGAGAGCTGGCAGGGAGCTGTCTATAGTATATTCTTGTTTGTCATAGCTGCATGTTTTGGTTTTCCTTCTTTTTTTTTCGATGCATGTTTTTCTTTCTTTTCCTTGTCTTTTGTATGTTTCTTTTGTTCTTTTTTTCTTTTAACTGTCATCCGAGGTGGAAGCACTACACGGTATATGATTAGGGAGTCGTGGAAGGATGGTATGAGCCTTCTTCTGCAGTCCCTTTTTCTCTTTTATTTTTCTTGTGTTTTCTCATGTTTTCTTTTTTTTTCTTTCTTCCCCTTCGTGTCTGCAGACACCTCTTCCCACAGCGATGATTACTCCCTTCTGTACTGTTTCACGGCTTCGTTTTACCGGGCATGACTGTTTTGGCATCTGCAGAGGAGACGGGACGAGGCGCGGCATATCACATGGCACATAGTATTTTTATTTTATCCCGTGCGAGCCCCTTTCAATACCCACAACATGCGCGCACCGGATATACCTCCTAGGTGCCTAGTAAGTATCTAATAAAGCATAAGCAGCATATAAGTAGTTTCTTTTCCGCTCGACTGCCCCTCCCCTCATCTTCACCATCCATCCGTCACGGCCCCGTGACTGGCATCGCCCACCAGACGCGCATACTTGGCCAGGACGCCCCTCTTGACTCTGGGCTCGGGCGGCGTCCAGGCCGCCCCCCGCGAGGCCATCTCCTCGTCCGACACGTCGACGACGTCGATGCGATTGGCGACGGCGTCGATGGTGATGGTGTCCCCGTCGCGGACCAGGGCGATGGGACCGCCCGCGGCGGCCTCGGGGACGACGTGCCCGACGATGAAGCCGTGCGAGGCGCCGCTGTAGCGCCCGTCGGTGACGAGGGCGACGTTGGTGAGCCCGGCGCCCATGATGGCGGCACTGGCCTGCAGCTGCTCGGGCATGCCTGGGCCGCCCCTGGGGCCCTCGTACCGCACCAGGAGGACGAGGTTGCCGTCGTGGGCGGTGACGTCGCCGCGGGAGAGGGCCGCGTTGAGGAGGCGCTCCGAGTCGTAGACGCGGGCCCGGCCCGTGAAGGAGAGGCCCTCCTTGCCGGTGATTTTGGCGACGGCGCCGCCGGGGGCGAGGTTGCCGCGCAGGATGCGGATGTGGCCCGTCTGCTTGATGGGGCTGCCGAGGGGCCGGATGATGGGCTGGCCGGGGTCGAGGGAGGGCCAGTCGCGGAGGTTGTGGGCGAGGGAGTGGCCGGTGACGGTGGGGAGGGAGCCGTCGACGAGGCCGTGCCGGATGAGCATCTTGAGCAGGGAGGGGATGCCGCCGACGGCGTGGAGGTCCTCCATGAGGTACTTGCCGCTGGGGGCCAGGTCGGCGAGCAAGGGCGTGCGGTCGCTCACGGCCTGGACGTCGTCGAGCGAGAGGGCCACGCCGGCGGTGTGCGCAATGGCCAGGAGGTGCAGCACGGCGTTGGTCGAGCCGCCCAGCACCATGGTCAGGACGAGGGCGTTGTGGAAGGCCGCCGGCGTGAGCAGGTCGCGCGGCCGGATGTCGCGCTCCATGGTGGTGCGGATGGTGCGCCCGGCGCGCTCGCACTCGCGGTACTTTTCCGGCGACTGCGCCGGGAACGACGACGAGCCCGGCAGCGTGAGCCCCATGGCCTCCATGGCCGCCGCCATGGTGTTGGCCGTGTACATGCCGCCGCACGCGCCGGGGCCGGGGCACGCGTGCCGCGCAATCTGCCCCAGTGCCTCCGACGACAGCCGTCCCGCGGCGTGGGCGCCCGCCGCCTCGTAGCAGCTGCTGATGTTGACGGGCCGGCCTTTGCCGTCGCTGCTGTCCGGCCCGGCTCCCGCTCCCGCTCCGGCTCCCGCTCCCGATTCCGGCCCCGATTCCGGCCCCGGCACATAGCCCCGGCGCGCGGTGCCCCCGTAAATCATGATAAACGGCCGGTTGTGCCGCGCCGCCGCCATGACCACCCCCGGCATGTTCTTATCGCACCCCGCAATCGAAATGTTGGCGTCGTGGTGCTGCGCCGACGTGACGCTCTCGATGGAATCGGCAATCAGCTCCCGCGTCTGCAGCGAGAAGCGCATCCCCTCCCCGCCCATGGTGATGGCGTCGGACACGCCCACCGTGTTGAACTGCCACCCGAGCATGTCGCCGTCTTGTTCGACGGCCTGCTTGACGATTTTGCCAAACTCGAGTACTACCATGGTTAGCCGACCATGTACACCATGTACACCATATGTACACCATGTAGGGGGGTTGTGCTGTCCGGCAAACCCAAAACTCACAATGCGTGCTACAACGACGACGGTCTGGGTCAGTGTATGTATGTATGCTTTCCTTCAAAATCGGCCAGCCGCGTAGACGAAACACCACCTACTTGCACGGATTCCCCTCCCACCACACCGTCGAAATGCCCACCTGGGCCGCATTCTTCATCATGTGCTCATTCGGGACGCCGGCGCCGTAGAGCATGGCCTGGGAGGTTAGTTTTTGCTTTATTGGCGTTTACCTGTTCTTTCTATTCTCTGTTTCTTCTCTTTTCTTTTTCTTTTATTCATTCTTTTTTTTTTTTTTTTCGTCTTTCTTTCTTTCTTTCTTTCTTTCCCTTCTTTCTTTATTCTTTTTCCTTCTTTCTTTCCTCCTTTTTCTAATAACCCCCCCCCCCAAATAAACACCTACCTGCGCCCCCGGAAAGTCCTGCCCCCTCGTCAACACCGTCGACCACCGGTTCAGCGCACCCCCCGGCGGCAAATTCTTGAACTGGATATACTCGGCCGAGGACTTGGCATCCGGGCCTGGTGTCGGGTCCGTCATTGTGCCCACTGCCACCGTACACGTACGTGGGCACGATGGCAATAAAAAGAAACGGTGGGACTGAGAGAAAAAAAGAGAGATTGGTGAAAATCCGAATGACAAGACTACAAAGGCAAAAAGAAAAAGGGGGCACTATCTTCTTCTTTTTTTTTTTTGTTTTTGTTTTTGTTTTTTTTTTCCGAAATGAGGGGTCGTTGTACATTGGCCCAATGGCCTGCCTGTCTGCGGTGGCGAGGTGAGGTGATGGGAACTGCTGGTCTTGAAAGGCAGATGCAGACCCGCTTGTCCAGCACAAGTACCACAAGTACCCAGACCAAGTCGTCACATGAACGGTACATTGTAGTCATTGTACGTGGTATCTTGTACACAGATAATATAGAATGTTATCGATTCTGTCGGAGTTACCGTTGCCAAAAGCGGTCCACATGCTATATATGTGAAACGAGCAATTGACTGTCTTGCTCTCCCTGCTTATTCTTAAGCGGATGATAATGGTCTTCTTTATCTTATTCTAGCATATGCAAACCTAAAGGATATGATTTGTGAAGATAATGCAAAGGCTATGATTTAGGAGCAAGTTAGTATTGTTAGTATATAACATATATTATATATTGCTACTATAAACTAATAATATCTTAGATCTAATTTTCACTTAACTAATCTAGGAAAATAAATGAAACAACGCTGAAATTATTGTATATATATGCTGGATATGTACTTACTTTATGTACTAATATATATATTCTATAGGAGCTACTTTCTTACAACTAAAAAAGAAGGTTGCTTTTAGCACTAATGTTTTGAATATACTAGAATTAAGGTTTATATATTTATTAACCCTAAGCTTATTAAGAAAAATAAGCAGTAAAATAATAAGTTTAATATGAAACTTATTAGTAACCTATATAAAACCTATACTAGTTATCTAGAGAATATAAATATTAATAATAAAATAAAAAAAATAGAGCAGTATATTATATTCTATTCTATATTTTTATTATAAGTTTAATATTTAAATAGGGTATATTAGGTATATATTAAGGCTTAGGAGAATTATAAACTATACTATCTTCCTCCCCTACTGTCTAAGGAAGTAGGCTTAATTTACTATAGAGATTAAGAAATAATATAGATTACTAATAAACCTAATAATATAAGTTATATTATACTTCTATAGTGTATATATACTAATAATCTTTAGAGTATTTATATTAGCTATTCTTATAGCCTTAGCACTAGCGTATATACATAGTTTTCTATTAATAAACATTTATATAATATAGTATATTTAGAATATATAGTTATCTATAGTATTAGTCCTAATAAAAATAGTAGAAGAGAGCGCTACTCTTTTTAGGATAGTTCCTAATCTAAGCAAATGCATTATAGTATATATATATAATATCTAAATATTAATATATACTAATATTATATAGGCTTTTACTATAAAAGGTAAGCTTAAATAAAGATATATAAATGCAGTGTTTAATATAACTTCTCTATACTCTTTAATATTAGAAGGTTTCTATTTATTATATTTACTATATATAGCATATATAACTATTGTTACGTGCTGGATGTCACACGTAAATAGGGGTACTTATACAATAGGTATAGTACGTTATAAAGTTATAAGAAGAAGGAATACTTAAGTTATAGGTAGGTAATTAAGTATATATATAGTTAAAGTTATTCTCTTTAGCTATATATAGTAGAACCCTTTTTTTATAAGGTAGGTTCTACCTTTAGGAATAGACTATAATAAGTCCCCCCTTTATAAAAGAAAATATAGCTTATTTTAAGCTATTTAAATAAAAAAGAAAAAAAGAAAAAAAAAGAAAGGAAAAAGATAGGCTTATAGTAGCTTACTTATAAAGCTAAAGAATTAAAAAAAAAAGAAATAAAGCTATAGAGTTTAGATATAGCTAGGTTATAGCCTAACCTATAGGAGTTATATTAATAAGGAAAGAAAATATAGGTAAGTAAAATTAATATAATATTCTTTATTTCTTATAAAACTATTATACCCCCTAGGGTTTTACCTTTAATATATTACTATATCCTATACTATTATTACTTATTTCTATTACTTATAAATATATTATTATTGTGATGAATTCGAGCTGGAGGCTCGGATCCTTAGCGGAGCATGTAAGGAGCATGTAAGGAGCATGTAAGGTGACCTACCTTACCTAAAGGGCAAACCCTACAAGCACATATTATATATAAACTAGATATATAGTAAAGGGGGATAGTAACCTTTCCCTCCCCCTTATAAATAATAATAACTTTATTAACACTAGATTATAGTTACTATTTAGGCTAGTTTATAATACTTATTATTTATTATAACGCTACTTATAATATTTATTTTTATAAAAATAGTGTAATAGATTCTTAGTATTATAAATAAGTAGCTTAATTAGGTAATGTATAGAACTTATACTATTTTTATAAAACTATTACTTTATTAGTAGCTTAGCTTAAGAAACTATACTACTATATAGCTATAATGAACTAAGTATTCTATATAAATACCTTAATATAGGCTAACTAAGTATAACTTAAGTATAAGCTACTTCTAATAGGGAACCCTTATAATAAAAATAGGGCCTTATTTTAGGCTTAGTAAAGCTTTATAGTATATAAGCTAAAGGCTAACTTAAACTTTATTAGCACTAATTATAATAAGTAGTTCCTTATTTATTAGAACCTATTACCTAAGATTTAGGTATAAGTAGCTTTATTTTTTAAGCTAAGTAGTAACTATTAATATATACTAAGCTATTTCCTTAAATACCTTAATACTATATTTATAAACCCTTATTAAAAGGAATATATAGTTATAGAGTTAAACTAGCTAAAATAATACCTAAATAAATAGTTTATAAATTTCTTTATTTATTTTAAATAAAAGTTATATTTTATAAAGAGAAGCACTTAAGAAAATATAGTAAAACTTACCTAGCTTTAAGTTAAACTTAATAAGTAAATAAAGAATTACTATATAGGCTATAATATTCTTTATTCTAACTACTATATAGTAGTTATATAATACTATAGTATTACCTTAAATATTAACTTATATTAAATTAAAGAGTATATTAAGGCTTATTATTATACTTAAACTAAATATAACTAAAATAGTAATATAGCTATAATAAGTATTAATTCTACTAAGTTTTTAAGCTTTAAGTAGGGTTATAGGGTTTTTAGTAAAAGTAGGTTAAGTATAAAGCCTATAAATACTAAAAGTGTAATTTAAGTAACCTAGGTTTTATAGAATATTATTAAGTGCTATAAAGCTACCTACTAGTATTTATATTATAATAGTAATAATTACCTTATTTAAAACTATATATAGCTTTCTACCTATTACTTAATAAGGGGTCTTAATATTAAAGCTTTAAATACCTTTAATAAAGAGGTACTAAGTAATAATAATAACTTTAGTTTAAAAAAAAATAGCTTTACTATATAAGTTTTAGTAATAAAATATATATTAATAGTATTAGTTTATACTATACTTATAATAGTATTAGCTTAGATATTTATAAGAATATAAAATATTATATAAAAAAAGCACTATTTCTTCTTTTTCTTTTATATAATAGTTTTAAGTTTATTAATACCTAAATAAATAATAGTTATAATAGCTATACTACTATAAGTAAATAAATAGTTTAAAGGCTAAGCCTTTAATGCCTTACCTTAGCCTAATTATATAAACTAACTATTGCTATAATAGTTATATAATATAGTTATACTAATACCTTTTAGTACCTAAGAATTACCTACTTTATCTAGTTTAGTACTAACTTAAATAGCTAGTTATTCCCTATAATAGCTTATATAATTCTAGGCCTCTTATAAAACTATATTCTAAGGGCGCTATAAATAGCTTAAAATAATATTATATTATATACTACTTAATGCCTCTTTATTATTTATATATAGGGTAGCTTAGAGATTTATGCCTTAGATACCTAAGGGGTAGCCTTACTTATAACTACTATTATAGGCTTAGTTTATATAAAATTAGCTTACTAAGCTTTATAGTTAGGTAAAGTAAGTAGTATTATATTTATAAGCCTATAAAAGATTAATATTATCCTTATATTTATAATAGACTTAGTAGTTTTAAAAGAGAATAGGAACCTTTTTTTTTTATTAAGTAAATTAGCTAACTTTAAGGATTTATTTTATTATAAAAACACTAATACTTTTCCTTCTTACTAAAGGTAGGCTAACTACTATATTTAACTATAATAGAACCTTAATAGTAGCCTACTAAACCTACCTTAAGCACTATTTTATAATATACCTTAGGACTAGCTATTAAAAATATAAAAATAAATTATAAACCTTATAAATAAAGTCTAAATTAAAGCTTCTTTTTTTTTAATAGCTATACTAGTACTTTTAATTAAAAAAGTAAATAAAAGTTAGTATTTTTATATAAACTATAGGGTATTAAATAAAATTATAAATTAAGACTAATACTTATTACTACTTATTAAGGAAACTTTATAATCTTTAGTAAGTACTTAGTAGTTTACTAAATTAAATATTTATATTACTTTTTATTACCTATATATTATATAAGGGGATAAGGCTTTTATAGCTTTCTATATATATTTTAGCTTTTTTAAATAGCTTATCTACCTCTTTAGCTTAGCTAAAGTACCTATAATATTCTAATATTATATTAATAGCACCTTAAAGAATATATTAAGGGTCTATATAATAGCTTATCTTAATAATATTTTTATTTACACTAGTAGTATATATAAGGAGTATATATAGTATACTAAGGAGATCCTTTCCTACCTTTAATAAACTAGCCTATATCTTAACCTTAGTAAGTATACCTTTAGCGTAACTAAGGTTAAGTACCTAGGGTTTATAGTATAAGCTAGCTATATAGTATAACTAAACCTAGCTAAGGTAGTTATTATTTATAAATAGAAGGCACTAATATAGCTATAAGGTATATATAGCTTCTTAAGCTTTATAAACTTTTATTAGGAATTTATAGCTAACTTTTTAAACCTTATTAAACCTTTACTTAACTTTACTAAAAAGGGCGCCTTATTTATTTAATTCTTAGCTTACTAAATAGCCTTTTAATATCTTAAAAATATATTCTTCTTAGCTTTAATCCTAGCTTAATAGAACCCTACCTTAAATATAGTAATAAAGGCTAATATATTTAAAGAGGCTATTAAGGGTTGCCTCTTATAGTATAATATAGTAAGTATACTATAACTTATTGCCTACTACTTTACTTAGCTTATAGCTTTTTAATAAAACTATATAATTTATAATAAGGAGCTACTTAGTATTATTTTATATCTTAAGGTATAGTTTACTAAGCTTTATAGTGTCTTTAAGCTATTTATAATCCTTACTAATTATAAAAACTTAGAATACTTTATAAGCCCTTAGGAAATATTAGAATATTAAGTATATTAAGTAAAGACCCTCTCTCTCTTTAATTTTTACCTTTACTACTAATTAGGCTTTTAAGTAGCCTACCCTAATACACTATTTTATTATAAATAGGATAAATTAAAGGCCCTTATATTAGCTTAGCTATTATTATACTTAATATTAGTTATATACTTATTATAGCTATCCTATACCCCTCTTACCCTATTATTAAAGTAAAACTAGCTTCTAACTAGTAATATAATAGTTAACCTATAAAGCTATAACTTCTTTATAAATAACTATCTTTAAAACCTTTAAAATTAAGGTATATAAGCTAATTCTATATATTACCTAAAGATTATAATAATATAATTAAAAGCTTAGAGATTTCTTACTAAAGTAGCTATATATTAATAGGTTAAGGACTATATAATTAATGCTTAAAAAGCTTTACTATTCTATAGCTACCTTTAGGCACTATAGTATAAGCCTCTAACTACTATACTAATTTAATAAACCTATAACTTACCTTTATTAAGCTATTTAGGAAAGAATATAACCTTTTAGGCTCTTTATTATAATTATTACTAAAAGGGTATATTAATAGATATTATATAGTATATATAAAATTACTACTACTATAAAGCTTATAAAAGCTAACGCTTATACTAGGGCCTTTTATAGCCTATTCTAGTATTAAATAGGTATTAGTTATAGATATTAATAGATTGTATAACTAACTTTCTAGCTAACTTTTTAAATACCTTTTAGTTCCTTATAGTTATTATAGACTGCCTTTCTAAGTATATTTAGTTAAAAGCTATAATGAGTATAAGTATTAAAGTATATACTTAATGCTTTTTAAACTATTAATAATATTTCTATAGGTTCCCTTTAAGTATTATATTAAACTATAGCTTAAACTAAATAAGTAGCTTTTAGTTATTATTATACTTCTTTATAGGGACTTAGTAGCTTTTCTTTATATTTTATTATTCTTAAACTAATAGGAGTATAGAATATATAAATTAAAAGGTTTAGGTAGTTTTATATATTATAGTTTCTTTTATTTAAATAGACTAACCTATATACTTAGTAGTATACTAGCTTATACTTAATAACTATAACTTATTAGTTACTAGCCTTAGTATATATATAGCCTTTTATAGGTTTAATATTAATTTAGTATAATATATACTAGCTTTTATATAAAGCTAGATATCTTTTAAGGGGTAGGTAGTTTAGTTCCTTAAGTATATTAAGTAAGAAATAGTACTTACTTAAGCTATTATTAATTTTACTTAATAATATTAATAAAAGTCTTTTAATTAGTTATACTACTTTATAAAATAGTACTAAGCTAATAATAAAATTTAGCTTAGCCTTTATAATATTTAAACCCTTTACTTAAGTAAGAAATTAAATTAAGTTATAGCTAAATATATTATACTTAAAGCTTTTATACTTTTTATTATTAAACTAAATATCCTTAGTAGTATTTACCCTATCTTTTATATTAATTTAATTAAATATATAGTAAATAATTTACTCCCTTTTTAGGTTTTACTTAACTTTTAACTAAGCTTTATTTAGCTTTAAAATAATAATATAAATATACCCTATAAGTATTAAGTTAAGTTTATTTTAGCTATAAAGAATACTAAAGGTTAAGGTAGCTACTATAATATATTAATTAAATAGGTTAGCTATATATAGCTAATATAAAAGCTATTTAAAAGCCTAAAGAATACTAAGGTATAAATAAATTTTAAAGTATAATAAAGAGATATATATTTTAATAATAAACTAAAGGGGGTATACTATAACTCTTAATTAATACTATATAGTATACTATTTAATATAAATTTTAATACTACTAAGCCTTATATAGGCTTTAATTTAGTTATAATATTCCTATACTTTATTATTACTTAAGTAAGGTTATTAGCTAAACCCTTTTTTATTTCTTTTTTTTTTATAATACTTAGCTAATATAGCTATAAAAGGTAAGCTAAGAGAGGGTAAAAAAAGTAATTTTAAGCTAGTAAAAGATAAGTTAAGCCTTTATAATATAAAACTAAGAATACTTAAGGGTAGCTTAAATATAAATATTATAAATATTAAAAGCTAGTAAATAGTAAGTAGTATTATAATATTAGTAAAAGAAAGTATATTAATAGTAAAAAAAGGTATAATAATAGTAGAAGGGAGTATTATACCTAATAAAATAAAAAAGGGTAGTATAGGTATATATATTTACTTCTTTAAATATAATAGTAAGTAGGTTAGTAAGAAGGGTTAATATAATTAAAGTTAAGTAAATAAATCTTAATATATAGGTATTAATTATTTAATCTAGTATTATACCTTAAATAACTAAGTATTAGTATAGTTAATACTAGTTTTTAATAAGTAAATAGTAGTAAAATTAATAGTAAAAATAAGTAATAAATATAAAGGTATCTTATTAGTAGTAAACTAGGGTTAGGCTAGTAAATAAAAGAATAGTATAGGTAAGAAGCTAGTAGTAATAGTAGGTATAGTATACTTCTTTATAGTATATAGAGTAGTAATAAAATAATTATATAAAGCTTTAAATAGCTTATTTAAAATAACTTTTTTCCTTTTATTATTAAGGGTATTATAGGTAAGAATATAAGGTACCTTTATAGCCTTACTATAGTAAATAACTATTATTATTTTATAAATAAAGTAGTAGAGAGTAAAACTTTAGGTAAATATAGTAGTATTCCTTATATAGGTTAATTTCCTCCTTTAATATTCCTTATAAAAGTACTTAGGGCTTAGTATATATAAAAATAAGCTATTATTTATTATATAAAAAATATAGAATAGGCACTAAATATTTAACTAAGAGAGGTTTATAAAGGTATATAACTTATCCTTTAAGTTACTTTTTATTTTATAATAGCTTAAAATATAGTAGCTATTTAAAAGTAAAGAAAGAGGAGAAGAAGTATTAGTAATAGTAAATATAATTTTATAACCTTAGTTTTTTAAAATAAGTAAAGTAATAGGGATAAAGGGGCTTACTATTTAGATTTAATAAATAGTAGTAATAAATTATTTATTATTATTATAAAAGGTATATAGGAAAGATATTAAATAATAATAAAGGATAAATAAGTATTAATTAATATTTAAATAAAAGGCTTAATATATATAGAATATTAGTAATAAGAATAATAGTAGGATAACACCTATAAGCTTAAAGGAGCTAACTAGGAGATTTATAGTTAATATTTAGAATATAATTAGCTAGCTAATTTAGGATTTTTATTTAGGTTTTTATTTTAGGTTTTATTTTATTAATACTAAGCACTAAATTAGAACTAGCTAGAATATATAATTCTACCTAGTAGGGTATGTTACTTATACCCTAATAGTATTATTATAACCTAACTATTTATTAACTATTTTATAGCTAAGGACTAGCGTAGTAGGGGGCTATATAATAGATTTAAGCTAGAGGCTTAGATCCTTAGCGGAGCATATAAGGAGTATATAAGGAGCATATAAGGTAACCTACCTTACCTAAAGGGTAAACCCTATAAGCATATATTATATATAAACTAGACATATAGTAAAGGGGGATAGTAACCTTTCCCTCCCCCTTATGGATAATAATAACTTTATCGACACTAGATTGCAGTCGCCATCTAGGCTAGTCCATAACAATTATTACTAAAGGCCTTTTTCTTACTAATAGCCTTATTAGCTATAGAGTTATTAAAGTCTATAGTATAGTTTTAGTATACTATTATAAAATAAATATTACTAACTAGGGTATATTAAACTATAGAGTTAATTAAGATTCTTTTAAAGATCTTTTATTCTTAATAGTTAGCTATAGTATTAAAGGTATAGATATTAAAGGTTATAACTATAGCCTTAGCTTCCTTTTAATATTAAGTAAAACCTACCTTTTTATAAAAATATATTATATTAAAGTTAAGCTTTTACTTAGTTTTATTAGTACTTATACTATATTAATCCTTTTATATATTATTAATATATATATTATAGCCTATTTTATTACTAAAAAACTTTTTCGCGAATTCGCCCGCACTGCAGTAGCGACGCAGAACCGACTCTAAACCTCTTAAAAAGTATAGAAAAAGAATCGCTGCATCTATTTTACCCTATCTCTAATAGCGTATTAATACTAGAGTATAGGCATAGTAAATAAGGTAATACTAATAGATATTAATAGTAGGAATTATAGCCTTATATAAAGCTACTATTACTTACTTATAAAATAAGGTAGCTTTATATTAATAGTGCCTTAAGTTACTTCTATACTACTGCCTATATATAAGTAAATACTAAACTACCTTACTATTAAATATAATAAAATAGCTAAACTTATACTAGCTATAGTACTAAAGAGTATATAGAATATTATCCTTTACATTAATAATGTAGCCTTAATGTATGCTTAATATAGCCTTCTTATGCCTTAGACCTACACTAAAATATTAATAAAATTAACCTTATTATTACTTAATAAGCCTATTATAATTAAAAACTTAGAAGAAGTTATTAAATAAGTAGTAAAGAAAGCTATTAGTACTAAAAATATAATAGCTTTAAGCTAAGCTAGCATTACTACTAAAGGCACTACCTAACTATCTATTTATTAAATCTAGGCTATAATAGTAGTAATACTACCTTATATTTACTATAAAACTATTATTAAAGGTAATATAATAGCTAAAGCTATATAAAACTACTTACCTAAAGAAACTATTATAGCTATTAACTAAGCTATTAGTATTAATACTGCTATAGCAGTGTATTACCTCTATAGTAGCAATACTATAGTTATATTTTAAAATATAGCAAAGCCTTATATTAATAATATAGCTTAGGTTAGTACTGCTTTTAAACTAGAAGTAATGCTAAACTAATATATATTTAGCATTATTATTAAGGGCTTTCCTATATACTATATATAGAACTAAAGGAAGGATAATATCCTTTAAAATATAATTATAGCTAATAAATAAGGTTTAGTAAAGGTTATAATATAGAAGCTATACAGTACTGTAACCTAATCCCCCTTAATTATTACTATTAATAGAGTTAATATAGTAAATAGGCTATACTACACTAGAATTATTTATAAAGCTAAGATATTTAAGGCTAAGCCTTATAATAACGCTATCTATCCTTAATAATGCTTTAAATGCTTTAAATTTAGCTATATAGCTACACACTATACATTGCCCCTATAGTGTAGCTACTATATATCTAGTTAGTATAAGGAGGGTAAATAATTATACCTAGTGCTATTAGAAGCTATATAGGAACGCTATATTAACTGCTTAGGACCTTACCCTATATAGTCTTATATATATAATATTATAAATAAACAATAGAACTATATATATACTATATACTTAGTATAGCCCCTAGCCTTTACTAAACCACTAACACTAAAGAAAGATAGTTAAATAAAGGTATTTAGCTATAGC
Source organism: Claviceps fusiformis PRL 1980 (assembly GCA_000223055.1). NCBI lineage: Eukaryota > Fungi > Ascomycota > Sordariomycetes > Hypocreales > Clavicipitaceae > Claviceps > Claviceps fusiformis. The sequence continues at coordinate 18,837 of AFRA01000308.1, forward strand.
TAAAGGAAAGATATAAGTAACCTATTATTATAGAAGGCTTTGCTATAGAAGTAAGTTAGTAAACTATATACCTACCTCTCTAACACTTAACTAAAATTAATATAGTAGTTATAAGCTACTATAAAGGCCTTCCTAAGTTAATAGCCTATAGCTACTATAGCACTAAATAAGCTAAGCCTAACCTAATATATTATATAAAGTATATAATAAAGGTTATATACTAAAACATATAGAAAAAAACCTACCTTATATATTTAGCGCTAGAGTCCTAACCTAAAGCTAATATAATAGTAATATAGAAGCTAGGAACTATAGATAGTAGACTACTTAACCCTAGCCTTAGCTGCTTTTAACTTACTACTTAAGGTAGCTATACTATAATTTATATAAACTACTAGTATAGGCCTAAGGTATAGTTAATATATATAGGTAAGGACTAGTGCTTAATAATATTAGTAGGATACTATATTTACTTAATATATTCCTTAATTTATAAACCTAATTAAACATTACCCTTTATTAACTTTATAATAGCTTTATTTTTAAACTATAGTATTTTTATAAAAGACTTTAATTAGCACTATTTACTTTAAAACTATTATAGCTAAACCTTAATAAAAAGTAACACACTTCTAGCGCTAGTAATATAATAGTAGCTTAAACTTATAATACTATAGGGTAAAGTAACTTAAAGAATATAGGGTAAAAGAAATAGTACTATTAACTATACTTAAGTTACCTATAATATAGAAGCTAAATTTATAGGGAGACTAGACCTTACTAGATTTAACTATATCCTATAGCTTATTTACATTAGCACTAGCCTAAGGCTATATAGTAACTGCCTACTTTATTTTAAATAGCTATATATAAAGAATAACCTTATAGTAGCTAAGGCAGTAATATAGTTCTGCTATAACTTTACTAAACCTTTACTCTAAATACCTATAGAAATTAATAGCTATATAGAATAAATAATAGCTAAGCTTTAATTTATTATAGATCTAGCAGTCCTAAGGGAACCCTAAGGTAGCTCTAAGCTAAATCTATAGTAGAATTACTATACTAAAAAAGCTACCTAAAATATAAAGAAAGCATTAAGGTAGTAGTAAATATTTTATACTAAAAAGAACTAGTAACTTACTGCTAATATAGCCTAAATATAGTACTAAACTATTAGCAATAAAAAGTATAGTGCCTAGCGCTTTACTATTAAGGTAGCTACTACCTATAAAGAAAGCCTATAGAAACTTAAATACTAGGTATAGCTTTATAGTAAACTATTATTAGAATAGTAGCGAATCTCTAATTTTATTTAAGATAAGGGTATAGATACTATAACTACTAAGTTATACTAAAAAAAAGTAACTATACTAGCTAACTACTTCTTCCCTTTTTTTTAAGCTTAATTTAATAATATACTAAAGGATTTTAATAATTACCTTAATACTATAATATTTCTATTAGAAAACTACTTTAATATTAATAAAATCTATAGTATTATTAAAAGCCTAGCTAGCTAAAAGGTATTAAAATTAAATAAACTTCTAGCTAATTACTTTAAAGTATATAGTAAGCTACTAGCTAAAACCTTTACTTACTTACTTAATATATACTACTATATTAGCTACTACCTAGCTTTATTTTAGTAAGTAAAAGTAGTTATTCTTTATAAGCTAAGTAAGACCTTAATAAAGCAGTATAAAGTAAGGGCTTAGCGCTCTATCTTACTTTTTAGTATTATTAGTAAAGTAATAAAGGCAGTAGTAATAAGTTAGCTTACCCTTATAGCTAAATTAAGCAGTGCACTACCTAATCTATAAATAAGTAATAAAGTAAATAAATTAATAGAAGTTATATTAAGTGTTTTAGTAGAATTAGTATATATAATATAGCACTATAGTAGTATTACATTACTACTTTAACTAAATATATTAATAGCCTTTAATACTATTTACTATAAAAAACTAACTTATACCTTTATAGCTACTAGGATCCCTATATAGATAGTAGTATAGACTTACTCCTTTACTACTAAACGCATTACTAACCTTTATTTTAATAGTAAATCTACTAGCCCTTTATTTATAACTATAGATATACTATAGAGGTCCTTAATCTCCCTTATTCTTTTCCTACTTTATATTACTTCTTTATATACTAAGCTCTAGGTAGTATATTTTATACTTATAATAGGCTTCTTTAATAATATAAATATACTTATATATAGGTGTATAGTAAAGGAGACATAGGATTGCCTTAAGGCTGTCTAGGTAATTTACTAAAAATAGTTCTAAGAATTAAGTCTTAAGTTTAATTTAAAGAAAAGTAAACTTATATACTTTACTAAGTAGTATATAGTAATTACATTACTAGTCTAACTTAGCACTAATATAATATAACTAGTTTAATCTACCTACTTCCTTAAAGTATAGGTTTATTATAAGCTTTACTAAAAAGTATACTAAAGTTAAGTTAAGTTAAAACTAATATAGTAGCGGCTTATACTTATATTACTAATAGCTTTAACCTAGGGATGCTTATTATATAATATATAACTCCTATATATATAGGTTATTTAGAGTATAATTATATATAGCATAGAATTATACTATACCCTTACTAAAGTTAGTAGTAAAGCTAAGAGTATAGTTAAGGCGTTTATTTTTAAATAAATTAAGTGCCTAAGGATAATAACTAATATATTTAAGGCTATGCTATATACCCTAGTTAAAACTAAGGTAGCTATAGCTTTAATTAACCTTTACCTTAACTATTATTTACTTTACTTTTATTAATAAATAAAAGCTAATAGAATAGCTAAGTATATTTATAGTGCCTATACTATAATAATAGCTTAACTTAGATATAAACTAATGCATTAAGGGTATAGCTACCTACTACCTTTAGATAACTACTTAAACTATATATTATTTTTAAACTAACTTTATAACTACTTACTAAAGCCCTCTCTAACTAAAGCACTTACCTTAGAATAAAAAAACTATTAATATTAAGAGCAGGCTACTATATAGGCATGCTAGACTTATATTAACTATATAGTAGTAGAGCTTAACCTTAACTTTACCTTTACTACTAAAGTTATTTACCTCTACTTAGGCCTTACTAAGTATAAATCTATAGCGCTTATATAAATATATATAGAATAAATTAGGCTTAATGCCTTCCTTTTCTACTAATATATTCCTAAAGTAGATTTACTAATATATAGCTACTAGGCTAATAATAAGAACTACTACTATATTCTACTATTTTATAAGAATTTTAATTACCTCTACTTTATTAACACTAGTATATACCTAGTGTATAACTAATGTAAAGTTAGGGAGGCATTAAAATATAATAAGCTAGTAACTATACTTATAAAGTAGCTTATATTAATAAAGTATATCCCTTAATTCTAACTTACTAAAAGTTTTTAAAATTAATAGGCTAAAGATACTAAAGAGTTAATAAGAAAAGGCACCTAGCGTAGTATAGGTATAGAAATACTAGGGAACTATATAGATATTATAGCTAAAATATATTATTATAACGCATAACTTATATTTACTAATATATAAAAAACAATAACCTAAGAGATAATAAAAAATAGATATAATGCTTCTATACTAGCCCTAGGCCTATACCTTATTACCCCCCCCCCTCCCCCTCCCCCTCCTTTTTTAGGTTATTCTCTACCTTTACTACTATATAGTCTTATATAGCTACTATACTAAGCCTATAGACCTTTTATAGAATCTTTTTTAAAATATTATTTTACTCCTTTAATATATTAATAATATAGTAAGCCTATAGTAGTATCTTACCTTTAACTAAAGTTAAAGCTAAAACTACTATAGCACTACTAGTAGCCTACACTACTATATTAGTAGATAGGCCTATTTACTTTATAAGCTATACTACCTCTTTCTAAGTAGTATTATACTCCTTAGCTTATTTATAAGTTAGCACTATACTAATACTATAGCTAAACTATAGCTATACTGCCTTATACTTATATTAATAAGCTCCTTAAAGGTATAGAGATTTTATATATTTATTACTTACTTAATAGCCTCTTAGTATAATATAATATTTAGATTTAGCTATAGAATTAATTAGCTACTACTAAGCTACTAATATAGATAAAGAATATAATACTTATACCTAAATAAGTCTTTTTTACTTTTATACACTTAAAGTATACACTACTAGTACCTATTTAAATTAATAATAATAATAGCTTAGGTTAGAAGGGGGTACTAACCTTTAGTGCTATAGCATTATTTTTTAATGTTTTTAGCTTATATTAGGTAAGCCTTATAGGGCTAGGCCTATAATTAGCCTAGCTATAGGTAGGTTAGCAGTAGTAGTATATTAAAAAGGGAACAGTACTTACCTTAAAGGTAATAATTAACTTATTTATAAAGGTAGGTAGTATCTTTAATAATACTATAGTTAGTTAAAGGCAGTAATAAGGCAATACTACTATAAAAATAGGAATAAAGGTATACTTATAATAGAAATAAGGGATAAAAAAGAAAGAAAAAAGAGAAGAGGTTAAAAATAAGGGAAAGAGAGTATATATATCTCTCTTTTTTTATTATATAACTAATAATTAGCTAATAGCTAGTTTAGTAATAGCTAGCTACTAGTTAGTGTAACTAATACTATAGAAATATAAAAGCTAAAGGAAGGTTTTAAGTAAAGAAGTAGTAGCCTAAGGGAATTAAATAGGGACTAGTATAGAAGATAGACTAAGTGCTTAAGGCAACTCACTATAATATATAAACCACCCCTAAGGGTATCCTATAGCACTACTACGCCTCTACTAACCTAGTTTACTTTCTATTCTATATTACACACTCTCCTATAATACTAGTTAAGTTTAGCTAGTAGCGCACCTCTTTCCATAGTTAGAACTAGTATAGAGCCACTACGGCTCTACTATAGAACTTAAACAAAGGCTATATATAGGTTTTCCCCCCTATACTAGAGTTTTTCCTATATAGTCTTAGTAGCAGTGGTACTAGAATTGGGCCAACAGCCTAACTAGTGTATTAAATAAATAAAAATAAATAAATAGCCTATTTTATTAGCTAGTATTTAAATATAGGTAGTAAGTATTTAGATTCTCTTTATACTAATATAAAGAACCTTATAATATATATTAACTAAATATAAATAATACTTAATAAAAATACTAGCTTAGTCTTTTATTAGTTTATAATAAATAATAAAAATATAGCTAGTATTAATATAGTTATAAGTTTTAATAAAATAAATAAAGAAATTAATAAGCTATTAAACTTAAAGAATTTTAAAAAGAATAATTTTATTATAAAGGTTTATCATATTCTTAATATTGCTTTTAGTATAAGTTTAAAGGTTTTATTTAATAAAAGTCTTATTAATATAAATAATAATAGTTAAAGGGAGTTAAATAAAAGTATTAATATTTAATTTTATAATATAGTAAGTAAAAGCTATATTTAGCTTTAATAAGTTACTAGTTATTAAGAGGTAGTATAATTTATAAATCTTATAAAATAGGAATATTCTATAAAAACCCCCTTTAATAAGGTTTTTAGTAGTTATAATATAGTATAATTTAAAAATAAAAGGTTTTCCTATTTATTATATACTACCTATAGTATTAGCACTATAGTAAGCCTTAAAATATATATTACTTAGTTTAATTAAAAGATTAAGTATTTTCTTATAATTTTAGTTAATTTTCTTTTTAGTTAATAAGGTCTTTTAAAGTAAAGTTAATATTTTATAATTAGTTATAATAGTTTCTATATTAAAACTAAGGAAACTTTATATAGCTATATAAAGAAAATAATAATTTTATATAAAAAAAATAGCCATTGAAAAAATAATAAAGAATATAGCTAAGTATAAAAGAAATACTAATAATAATAATAAAGAAAAAGGTAGGAATAGCTTATAATAAAAAGGTAATAATATTATTAATTAAAAAGGGGTTATAAAGAGGTTATAATAAAGTAAGGTTTTTATACTTAATAGTATATTTAAGTATTTAAGCTATAGCTTTAGCTAAGTAAATAAAGAATTAAAATATTATAGTATTTTATAACCTAAGGTAAGTATTAGTATTAGTAATATTTCCTATATAATAGAAATATAGTTTTTATAGCTTAAAGTTAAGAGTATATATATATTTTATTTACCTTAATATTAATTAATTATAAGTAGAATCCTATAGAGATTCTATATTTCAAACTATAAAAGTTATAAAATTAAAACTATTTTACTAAATTATTATATTTTTTACTAACTCTAGCCCCTTAAAGTAAAAAGTAATATAAAATATTTAAAATTACTTATATTTATATAACTATTAAAATTTATATAATAAAATACTATTAAAATAATAATATAGGAAATAATAAAAATATTAAAATATTTTACTAAATAAATTATTAAAATCTTTTTTTATAGTGTAGTTATTAAGTTACTTTTATTAGCTAGCTAATGCTTATTATATATAAAATACCTTAATTAAGGAGTTAAGGTATTAACTTTATTATACTTATTAAAATATATTATAATAAATAACCTAAAGGTACCTATAAAGGGTATTATTAAGGTTTTAATAGTTTATATCTTAGCTTTAATAGTTTTTACTTTAGTTTAAAGTAATTTAATAAAGGTTTTAATAATAAAAATTAAGGTAATTATAATAGATTTATATTTCTTTAATATAATAAAGTAGAATTTTATATTCTTTATAGCCTTTATTATAAATATAAATTTAGTAGCTTTTTTAATTTTAATATTAACTATCCCTAGGGTTTTAATCTTTATAATATTATAAATATTTATAAAGCTTTTAATATTATTATAGTATATTTTAAATAGTTTATTTTAATTTATTATAATAAACTTAAGGGCTTTTATAGCTATTTTTAATATTATAATATACATAAAAACTCTATTTTATATACTTAATAACTACTTAGCTATAATAATAGCCTTATAAGCACTTAGCTTAAGAATTTCTATAAGGTAGAATTTATTAATTATTACTAAAAAGCTATTAAAGGTTTTATTTATATAGCTAAAGGTATTATTTATATATTTAGTAATAATAATAGCTTTAGCTAGAAGCTAGAAAGTTTAATAATAGTTTTTATAGCTATCTTTATTTTTTTAAATAAAAATAGCTATTTAAAAAGAGTTATAAATAGTATAAATTACTAAAAGTTTTAATTTATTTTTAACTTAAGCTTTATTACCTTTTATAATAATTACTATAGCTTTATTACTTTAAGTATTAAGTCCTTTAAAAATATTAATATAATAAGCTATTATTTTTAAGTATAATTTATAAAAGGAATTATTTTTTTTAATATTAAATCTATTTTAGCTAATTCTAGCTTTAGCCTTAGTAAATTCTATACTATAAATATAAAGTATATTCTTAAGGGCTTAATTCTTTTTTTTAAGTCTTTATTTATTAATATATTACTACTTTATATAGTTTTTCTTTATATTAACTATAGTTATAAAGTTAATATTATTTAATTTATTATAAAGTTTATATATTTTACTATTAGCTTTTTTAAACTAATAAAGATATTAGTATATTAAGGTATTAATAATATACTTTACTATATCTCTTATAGTAGTTAATAGTTTATAAATTATATTTATTCAGAATTAGCTTATTAAAGCTTAAGCTTTAATACCCTTAGTATTACCTATTCTTTAATTATTTATATTATTTATATTAAAAATATTCTTATTTTTATTATAATTAACTATAGTAGTTTAGGGAGTAATATAGAGTATACTTATATTATTACTATATTTATTATAAAACTTACTATTCTAAGTAATATAAGTATTTTTTAGCTAATTAATTAAAATATTAGTTTTTTAAAAATAAAGGTTAAATATAAGTCTTAGTAAATTAGCTAGATTAATATTATAAAAATCTATACTATTTTTAAGTTTAAAAACTAATTTCTTTAAAAAGCTTATAAAAAGCTATTAATAAAGATAAAGCTTAATAAAAGCTTAAATATATAAAGATAGGGAAAAATATAAATGTTTATTATATATATCTTACTAATACTTTTCTTAGCTTAACTTTTATTAGGGTTTAGTACAGTAATTAGTAAAACTAATACTAATAACCTTTAGCTAGTAAATTTAATATATTATAAAAAGGCTTAGAAAAGTTTAAGGTTTAAGTAATATATTTATATAAGCTAATAAAAGCTATAAATTAACTTAAATAACTAATATAAGGAAAAAAGGTAGTAATATATAAATTTTTTTAAAAAAAAAAAATAAAAAAATAAAACAAAAAGTAAAAAAAAAGTAAATAAATATAAAAAGTAAAGGATTTTATATACTTTAATAAAGCTTTTATAAAAGTAAGCTTAAGGTAAGCTTTTATAGTATATTAGGAGTTAGGAAATAATTAATATTTTTTATTAGTAAGGAAATCCCTATATATATTTATAAGATTAAATATAAGGCTAGTATAACTTAGAATATTTATTAAGTAAAAGGTATTATAAAACCTTTTTTATAGTATTTTTTATTTTAATTAATAATATTTATAATAAAGTATTTATTAATTATTTTAATAGTATTAATATATATATTTTCCTTAAAAATCTATTAATTATTTTTAATAAAATATTTCTTTTAATAAATTAAGAAATTAATATAAAGCTTCTTACCTTTCTTTGAAAAAACTATATATAATATTTTTAAATTTTTTTAATTTCTTAGTAATTTCCTTTTTTAATTTAATTAAGTTTATTAATAATAATATAAGCATAATTTTTTTAAAAAAGTTTTTATTTTATTATAATTTTTAAATATAAGCTATAAAAACTATTAAATAAACCCTTAAAGTTAATAAAAAGTTAAGGTAAAAAAAAAGAAAAAAGATTTACTTTAAAACTTTATATAGTTTAATATATTAAAAAAATTATTTCTTTTTAAGCTTACTTAAAAGCTTATATTCTAAGTATAGCCTAAAGTATATTATATTCTTTATATTAATATTTACTAAATTATACTTAGAGTTATATTTAATTTTTATAAATATAACTATTATTATAATAATATACTTAGCTTCTTTTTAGTATAACTTTTAAAGTACTAATAAGTTAGTATTTTTAAAGTTTATAATAAATTTATTTAAATTTAAAAAAAGGTTTATTATTATAAATAGCTTATAACTAAGTATAAGTTTATTAAGTAATTAATTAATTAAAGCTATAGCTATATTATTAAAGTAATATTAAAGTATTAAAAGTATTAAGGGCTAAGGGATATTTAAGTTAGTTATAATATAATATTATACTATAATAATTATAGTTTAATTTTTATACTTAGCTATACTATTAATTTATAAATAATATATTATTATTATAAAAAATTTTACTTTTAGCTTATAAAAAAGTATAGTTTAAAGGTTAAAAATAAACTTAAGGTTTTTATTATTAATAATTTCTTATAATAATCCTTAGTTAGTAAGGTAGAGTTTCTTTAATAAGAGTTTAGCTTAGATTTCTATTAAATACTCCTTATAGCTAGGAATAAGAATTATTTTTTTATTAAAAAAATAGTTAATTAAGTAAAGTAAGTTATAAATAATAAATCCTTTTACTATTTATATTATATTCTTTAAGCTAACTTTTAATATATTTATAATAAAATTTAATAAAATACTATAAAAAGGTATAAGCTTTATTTAAAAGAGTTTTATTTACCTTAAAGCTTAAAATTAAAAAACTATATTTTCTCTATAAATATTATAATATATTATATAGGTATATATTTAGCTACTTATATATAAAACGTAAACTATAAAAAGCTTTTTAGCTATTCTCCTTACTTTAAAATAATAAGTATTATTATAAATTAGCTAAAGAAAGGCTTTTATATAGTTTTAAGGGATATAGAGTTAGTATAATCCTTTAAAATTATAATAATAAAAAAGTTTATTATCTTAAAGGTTCTAGCTATATAAAGGAATTTATAGTTAATTTAAATTAATTTAGTATTACCTCTCCTTATATATAATAATACCCTTAATAATTTAGCTATACTTTATATTATATTAATACTCTACTATAATAAAATTCTTTAAATTCTTATTTATAATAATAAAGGCTATAAACTTTTCTTTAAAGTATATATAAGTATTAAGTTTATTAAAGCTACTATAGTTAGCTATTTCTCTATAGTTAATATTAATTAGTAAATAAACAAGTATATTAAATACTATATTTAAAGTACTAAGGATATAAATAATATAGATTTTAAATTATAAGAAATAATTTATAACTTTAATAAGCTTAAGGTTAGCTTTATTAAGATTTATTATTATAAAAGAGGTATACTTAATAATTCCCTTTACTAATAAGTAATTAATAATAATATTTATAGCTAATATATTAAATTAAGCTATTTTCTTTAGTTTTCTTATCCCTTATATAATTATAATTATCTTTACCTTTATTAAGCTATATTTTTTTCTTAATAGCTAAGATTAGCTAAAAGAGAAATAAAATAAAGTATAGTTTATTATTACTAATATTCTTTATAGGGATATTAATACTATTTTAATTAACTATTAATTAAAAAGTATATAAGTTAAAACCCTTTTTATATATTTAAACCTTAAAAAAAAAAGGGCCTTTTAAAGTTATAATATTAAAGTAGAATCTTAATATATAAGAGTTTCTATATTACTTTAAAAGATATAATTTTTTACTTTAAGGGTATAAAACTTACTTACTAAGCTATATATTTCTATACTTACTTAAATAACTTAATAAAAAGTTTATTCTTTTTTAAAAAATTTTAAAAAATTTTAATATTTTTATTTTATAAGGATTTAATATATAAATTAAACTAAAAAACCCTTATATAAAGAAAACTAGCTATATTAATAAAGGTTTTAAAACTTAAAAGTATAGTAAATATTTAAAGGTTTTTAAATACTTTAATATAGTTATTAATATTAATAATACTTTTTATATTTATAATAAAACCTAAGAGCTAAATTAATAAATAGCTAATAAATAACTTTTTAGCTATTATATATAAATAATATTTCTTAAGGATTTTAAATATAATCTTAAAGTAAATTAAGTATTTTTTAAAAGTATTAAAGAAAATTATAATATTATTAATATATATTTATATAAAGGCTTAATACTTATAGAATTACTTATTTATAAAGTATTAAGTATATACTAAGGAATTTTTATATCTTTATATTATAATATAGAATACCTTAATTTCTTTTTTAAAGATAATTATTATTTTATTATAGTACTTATATTATACTAAAAGCTAGTTAAAGAAACTAAAGGTATTTAAAAAGGATATTTAATACTTTTTATATATATTTTTTATAATATTCCCTTAGTTAGGTAAAAGGTAAATATTTAGAATAGTAATACTATTTATAGGTTTTATATTAATTACTACTTTTGTTTTATATTCTTTTTTAATATTATATTATATAAGAAAACTAAAGTATAAGTATAGTGCTTTTTTTCTTACTTTAAGGTAAAATACTGTAATAGCTTTATATTTTTTATTAAAGATTTTATAAAACTTTTTAAAATTCTTTTTACCTAAGTAATATACTTATAAAGGTTTTAGCTAATTCTATTAATTATTAATAAAATTAATATATATTTACTTTTTCTTAAATATTAGTATTACTCTTTAGTTATAATAAATATTATACTTATTAATAAGTTTAATAAGTTTTTTTATAGCTATTAGGTTAAGATTTATAATTTTAATACTAAATTTATTTATAATAAATAAAATATTATTTAGGTATATAATACTATATAAGAAAATACTATTATTAATTACCTTAAAGTTAAAATTATTAGCTATATTTTTAATATCTTTCTTTATTTTAAAGGAAAAGATATTCTTTAGTATTACTAGCTTTTTATAGCTTAGTAGGATATTAATATTATAACTATAAAAAGTAAAGAAGTTTTTAATATTATTTATAGTAAAATAAGAGTTTATAAAGTTTAAACCTTAAAGGTTTTCTTAATTTTAATTAGGTTTAATATAAATTAAAAGGTTTATAAAGTTATAAATTAGTAAGTATTTTACCTACCTATAATTTGTAATACTATTAAAAATCTAATAGTTCTTTAAATTAAAGTAATAAATATCTATAGCCTTATATATTATATAATTCTTTTAAAAAACTAGTATAAATTCTAAGCTATATAGTAATATAGTAATATAGTATATTATAATAACCCTCCTAATTAGGACTATATTAATAAGGTAGAAAATATAGCTAAGTATAATTATATTATATATAGATTAAAAAATAACCCTAAGGTTAATAAAGTTAATTTTAATGCTATAATTATATATAAAATCTATACTAATTAATAATTTTAATATAAGCTTCTTTATTATATTAATAGTTATAATAAAGTAACTAAATATTAATTTTCCTTTAGCTTTATCTTTAATATAAAAGTTAAAAATAATAGTTTTTATAATATAAAAAAAGGAATTTATATTATTTATAAGTTTAGGCTTTTAACTTCCTTATTAAATATTATAACTATTTTATTAAAGCTACTTTTTATTAATTAGTATTAATAAAGTCCTTATATTAAAATAGATTTTATAGTTTTATTTTTAATTATTAAAGTAAAGGTTTACTTTAAAATAAATAATTACCTTTTTTTTAATAATTTCTAATTAATATAGCCTTATTACTATTTTAATAACTTAGCTATTAATTAATTTTTTAAATACTATAATTTTTTTATAGTATATATTAACGGGGAGTGTAAGCTCTTTAATATAAAAAGTATTTATAAAATTAAATTTATTTTTATTTAAGCTACTTTTAATAATAACTTTCTTAACTATATAATATTTTAAAAATATAAGGTAAGACTCCTTAGCTTTTATATTAAAGTTATTTACTATAATTATATAGTTTATACTATTATCTTCCTTAAGTACCTATTTTTTATAGAATTATAGTTTATAACCTTTATAATTATACTAAAGGCGCTTAAAGGAGTTATAATATCTAGGCTTAGTTTTCTTTTATTACCTAAAGGGATTTACTTTCCTAGCCTTAAAAGCTATTATTAATATATTCCCTTTAGGTTCTTTAGGGGATTACTATAAAGCCCTTTTATAACCTTTATAAAAGTAATTATAATTAAATTAAAAAGAGTATAAGTAGCTTTAAGGCTAATAATTTTTATTATTATACTTATTATTAAAATTATAATATTATTTATAGCTTTATAAGTATTAATAATAACTACTGTATTAGTATTAAAGTAAGCTATAACTATTATTATAATAGCTATTATAATAAGGTAGCCTATTTTAATAAGCCTTTATAATAAAGTAAGGGGTATTATTATTTATTAAATTTAAGTTTTTTATAAGAAAGTAGGTAAAGGCTTAAACCTTACTTCTTTTAATTTTATAATAGGTTTTATTACCTAAAATAAAGTCCTTAAGGTTATATCTTTTACTTTTTATTAAGTTAATATATATATATTAATAGTTAGATTTAACTAATTAAAAATAGATTTACTAAAGCTTTATATAAAGTTTATAATAAAGATAGGTAAGAAGCTAAAGGTTAGTAAATTCTTTATTAGCTTTAATATAAAAGAAAACCTTTATTATAAATTCCTATAAAGATATCTTAAATAATATATTATTCTTAGTAAATTTAGCTTAGTTAAGCTAGGTAATAATATCTTAAATTTTAATACTAAATTCTTTCTTAACTATAATAAATACTAACCTAAGGTTATAGAATATTATAGCTCTTTTTATATTATTTAAATATTAGTAATACTATATATAGGTAGCTTTATAAAAAAGATACTAAACTTAATATATAATTTATTCTTAGTAATTAAAGCTAGTATAGCTATAGTAATCCCCAACTACTTAGATTTAAAGGTTTATATTTATAAAAATAATACATTTACCTTTATATTTAATAGCTTTACTATTAATATTATTTAGATTTATTTTAAAGTTAAGGTATTTAATATTATTAAGTTTTTAAAAAGGTTTTATTAAATAATTTATTATTTCTAAGGCTTAAGTAGCTAGATTATTATAAAGGTTTTTATTTTTAAGTTACTATTTTATAAATATAAATAATAATTTTTAAGTATATATAATATTTCCAAGGGGTAGCTTATTATAAAGTAAAGGGTTATATAAAGTCTTATAAAACTCTTTATTAACTAAATACCCTTAAAGCTAAGAAATCTTCATATAAAGGGTATTAAAAGTTACTATATAAATTAGTTATATTTATATATTTATTATTCTAAAAAATACTATAAAGTATTATATATTTAAGGTTAAAACCTATTCTAAGGTTAATAAAGGGTATTAAGCTTACTTTATAGTTTATTAATAGAATTTAGCTAGTTTAAAAGCCTTTAGTATAGTAATTATATAAATTACTACTTTATTAATTTCTTTTATATTACTATAATAGATTTTACTAAGAATAAACTCTTACTAATTATATATATTAGTAAGAAACTACTAGAATTTATTATATATATTAGGCTTATATTATTATCCCTAAGATTCTATTATTTATAAAAAAGGTATATATTTTTTCTAACTACTAAGTAAATAGGAAATTACTTTATTTTAATTAATTTCTATAAAATTTAATAAGGTTTTTAAAAAGGGATTTAATATATTAAAAGTTAAATAAAAATAATTTCTTATTTTTAAAATAGTTTTTTAATAAAAGCTAATATTAATATAG
>AFRA01000309.1:0-33523 GCA_000223055.1 Claviceps fusiformis PRL 1980
GAGAGAGAGGGAGGGGGGGGGAGAAAAGAAGAAAGAAAGAAAGAAAAGAAAAGAAAAGAAAAGAAAAGAAAAGAAAAGAAAAGAAAAGAAAAGAAAAGAAAAGAAAAGAAAAGACCCCTAGGAGGCAAAGGAACGTGTGACGTTGGACGGGCCGCACATCCGTCGCTTTCCAACTTGCGTTACGGCTGCTGTAGAAAACAGCCTAGGCGCGTGGGCCTCTTTTTTTTGGTTGTTTTTCCTTTTTCTTTCCTTCCTTTTTTCTTTCTCTTTCTTTTTTTGGTTCCATCTCGAGTAGGACGTAACAGGCCCCCTGTCATCTGTGATCCATTTCAGGCCAGGGGTTCGGAGTTGCGGAGCAGGGGGGCCACGACGAAGGGCGCCAAGGCTTTTAAAGTGTGCGTCTGTGTGTGCCGATGTGTCGACTTTTCCTGGGTGCCGTCGAGGATGCCGTCAAGGGTGCGTCGAGGGTGAGCGTATAACATGTACACGCAATCCCGCCTTGCTGGGCTGTCATGTCGATTTGTGGGAAAGACGGAAAAAAAGAAAGAAAAAAAAAAATAGCTGTGCAGGGTCAGCGTCGATGCAAGACGTCTGCTGTGTAGGCGAGCAGAGACATGCAGCAAAAATGTGTTGACGACTGTGTGTGTGGTGTTGATGGAAATCCAAATCGGATGGACCCAATGGAAGCCGACTTTAGACGAATGAGTGGAGAAAAGGAGGGGTGGGCGCAGTGTGCACAGCTGCCAGGACGGGGCGGACAGGCCGACAGGCCGACAGGCGGGCGGGCGGGCGGGCGGGCGGCGGACCTGTCCTGCCCTGCCCTGCCCTGCCCTGTCCTGCCCTGGTCAATTGGTGGACAAGTTGACCAGTACCTATCCATTGGGCATGTCGGGCCGGCAGATTTCGAAAGCCGACCCCGAGAGCAAAAAGGGCGCTCGTAGAAAATGGCCTCTCGTACGTTTGCTGTGACATGACGAATGCTGGTCAACGCGCGGAGGCCACCCCACGTCGCCGAAAAGCCCAGATGGAAAATATAAATCTAAAAAAAAAAAAAAAAACAACGGCGTGTCGAGCTGGTCTCTTCCACCTGGCTGGCTGCGAAACGCCCGGCAGCGGACGAGCAGCGGACATGAGCAGCAGGAACGGCGCTATCTGCGTCGATGCCGGCTCCAACATGGAATTCTAGTGGAGATAAGCAAGATGAGAGCAATGCTGCCCCTGCTGGAACGCATGGACGCGGTCACTGGGCCGTCGGTCCCCGGAGATTAGACGCGAGAAAACCCGCGAGATTGCATTGAACGTCAACGGACCTACACTATGTCCATAACACACACACACACACACACACACACACACACAATTCATACTGTGCATGATAAAGTATGCCGACCCGAAACCTGGGGTTCATTCCTTCCTCCCTCCCTGCCCCGCCTCCGAAAACAAGTGAAACGGACCAAGAGCGTCATCATTCCGCGGCGTTTCCGATAATGACATGGTTGCGAACGAGGCTGTCCTCCAAGAGCATGTGACGACTGTGAGTCACTCACATTCAACCCTCCGGGTTCTTCTCTGTCCAATGGCAACGACTGAAAAAGCAAACGGCCCGTCACCGAACCTTCTTTTTTAGAAATAAAGACAGACAGAGTAATGTTCTGACCTGAATACAGGATTCGAATGGGGACGAGCGAAACATCGCCCGGCCGAATAGGGTAGGGTAATCTTTTGCGCTTTGAAAAGATGTGTATCTGAGCCCGGACCCCGCCCCGGAGCAACTCATACACCCCATACCCGGTAACCACGGACCTCTGCTGGCTAAAAGTCTCCATCCTCCGTACTACTAGGTACTGGGTAGTCTTTACTCGTAGACCTACTTAGTGTTCCACTAAGTAGACCACAAAAATCAGGGACAACCACATTATTCCGGGACACCTAACCACCCCGCTACCTAGCTTTTTCTTAGCATTTTATAGTAAAATTTATAATTTTAACCTATAATAAAGTTTTTTTTTTTAATTTATTACTATAACATAATGATAATATAAATTCCCTTTTAATATAATAGCTACTACTAAAAAAGTTCTTTAATTATAAGGATTTTTACTACTTTTATTTAATAATTTAAAAAGTTATAAATAAAAGTACTATAAACCCTTTTAAAGTTATTAATTTAATTAAATAATAATAAATTTATTTTCCTTTTTTATTAAATCTTTATATAAGCTATTATAAAATATTATAATATTTTTAAATTAGCTATTTAGTAAGTAATTAAGAAAATACTAAGAATAAGCTATAATTCTCTTAAAAAGCTATAAGCTAAGTTTTAAAGAGAGTGCTTACTAAATATTATAAATAATAAAAATAAAGGTTTTATAGCTTATATTTAATAAATATAAAAAGAGGGCTTTTTAGCCTTTAAAAGTTATATTAAAAAAGCTTTTAATATATTATAAAACTATTATAATCCCTCTCATTAACTTATTAGTAAAATATAATATTTATAGTAAACTATATACTACTTAAAGCTTTAATTAATAATAATTAAAGCTATTAATAAATTTAAAAAAGTTTTTTAAGCCTTTAATTTATTATATATTTAAGAGTTTTTTAATTATTTTTTAGAAATTATTAAGAACTATAAAATTAGCTTATTAAAATATAAAAGTAAAAATAAGTATAGAATTTAGCTTAGTTATATTTATAAATAAACCTAAGTTATTATTATAGCTATATCTTTAAAGAAAGTATACTTTAAAGTATTTGATTCTTTAAATTATAAGTTATTAATACTAATTACTGTTGAAAATAACAGGGTTATTTACAGGGGATTTCTCACTATTAGCGCTATAATTATAGCGCTAATAGAAGCACTTTATAGGGGGCTTTGCAAGCCAATGCAAGCCAGCAAGCGTGCGCGCGTGCGGGCGGCACTACCACGGAATTCCGACCAAAGGTTACGTGTGTGGGCTCGCAGCTGCAAAGTCCCTATAAATCCTCACTTTTTAACCTTTTTTGCTTATTCTAACAGCTATATAATTAGGCTAATAGCTACTAGATAGGTCTAGTCTTTAGGTTAGATTTATAAGGTAACTAGTAAAGATATAAAGAAATAGATTAAAGGATATAACTAAGCTAGCTAATAGCTGCTTAGTTAAGGAAAGTAGCTACCCTATAATATATATTTTTACTATTTTTCTTAATAAGAAGGAATTTATTAAAAGTCTTAAAATTAAATCTTTATTACTAAATTCTAGGCTTTCTTTTTATATAAATATCTAAAAATTAGTTTTTTAGTGTTATATATTAATTTTTATTAAGTTAACTAATTATAAGCACGTTAGCAGCTAATTTATATAGCTATAAGTTTATTTTTTATTTTTCTATATAAATAAACTTTATAAAAAATAAAAAGTAGCTTATAAAGCCTAGCTAGTAACTAGGATTCACTAAAAAGGTTAGTAGGTATATAAGGAAAGAAAGTAAAAAACCCTCTTATAGCTACTAACTATATAGACTGTTAGAATTATTCTTGCTAGCTATGCACACTTATAAAGCTAAATACTAGATATAAATTATTAAATATTATTATTATAAATTCTTTAGCGAATTAAATAGTGCTAAAAGTAATACAAAAGCTTTTATTTCTTACAAAATATAGTAGACTATAGCTTGCTACTGTGCTCTGCTCTATAGAGCAGTGGATCTATACATGCACGCTTACTAAGCCCACTACCTTAGTAAGCTGTGCTTTACAGCACCCACCTCTATTATATTTAATAATTACTGATATTATTAGTAATAAATTATTTATACCTTTACTAAGGTATATTTATAAATTTATATATAGATATCACCACACACTCTCCTACAATGCTAGTTGGGTTTGGCTGGCAGCAAACCCCTTGACACAGTCGGAACCGGTGCGGAGCGACCACGGCTCCGCTACGGAACCTAGAATAGTTGTATATAGGTTTTCCCCCCTGGGCTAGGGTTTTTCCTATATAGTCTCAGTAGCAGTGGTACTAGCTATGAGGCTCAGCCTATCTAGGGTAACAATAATAATAATAATATATATAAATATATAGAATGCATTATTATATATACCTTTGCTAAAAAGGCATTAAATTTAATATTTGTTTAATATATATTACACTTAAAGGCCTCCCTAGCCCCCCCTTTTTATTAATTATAGAAAAAGCATTAAAAATTATAGTTATAATATAAAATAGGTGTATTAGAAATAATGAAGGTGGGTGCTGTAGAGCACGGCTTACTAAGGCTTAGTGAGCATGCACGTATAGATCCACTGCTCTATAGAGCAGAGCACTGCAGTAAGCTATAGTCTACTATATCTCACAAAAAATAGAAGCTTTTGCGTTGCTTTTAGCACTATTTAATTTACTAAAGAATTTATAATAATAATATTTAATAATTTATATATATTATTTAGCTTTATAAATATATATAGCTAGTAAGAGTAATTAATAGTCTATATAATTACTAGCTAGAAGGGGGTTTTTTACTTCCTTTCCTTATATACTTACTAACTTTATTAGTAAATTCTAATTACTAGCTAGGCTTTATAAGCTATTTTTTATTTTTTATAAAATTTATTTATATAAAAAATTAAAAATAAATTTATAGCTATATATATTAGCTACTAATATGCTTATAATTAGTTTAGTACTAAAAAACTAATTCTTAAATATTTATATAGAAAAAAGCTTAAAATTTAGTAATAAAGAATTTAGTTTTAAGACTTTTTATAAATTCCTTTTTATTAAAAAGAAAACAGTAAAAATATATATTATAGAGTAGCTACCTTCCCTAACTAAGTAGCTATTAGCTAGCTTAGTTATATTCTTTAATTTATTTCTTTATTTTTTACTAGTTACTTTATAAATTTAACTTAAAGACTAAACTTACCTAGTAGCTATTAGCTTAATTATATAGCTATTAAAATAAGTAAAAAAGGTTAAAAAGTAAAGATTTATAGGGACCTTAGAGCTATAAGCCTATATATATATAACCTTTAGTTAAAAGTCTATAGTTATGCTACCTATACGTATATATGCTTGCTAGCTTGCACTAGCTTATAAAAGCCCCCTATAAAGGACTTCTATTAGCGCTATAATTATAGCACTAATAGTAAGAAATCCCCTATAAATAACTCTATTATTTTTAACAACCCCTTTAAAGAAGTATTAGGGATAGTTATTATAAGGGCGCTAAGGGTAAAAGCAAAAGAAAAAGTTATATAAAATTTAGGAAAATTCTTAAATAAAAAATATTTATAGAATTATAAAGCCCTAAGTTAAGGCTTCAGGGTAGATAACGTTTTACTATAGTAAAGCATAGTATTTTATAAAGGTATTACTATTAAAAGCAAGGACCTTATTCTTTCTTTATTTTTATAATTATTTTCGATTTTCAAGGTGTTTTTGTAATTATTCTTATGCCTTTAACTAGGCATTATTTTAGTGGCTTTAGCAATAGTTATAATAATTAAAAAAAAACTGTTTAATTAAAAAGATTCCTATAAGCTACTAAAATCTTCTAAAAAGTCTTAGAAAAATAAGACAAGAAAATAGTAAGAGCCTTTTTACTTAAAAAGGGTAAAGTAAATTTATAGATATCTTAGGGCTCTTTAAGAAGTATATTTTTCTCAATATTTTATTTTTAAAAATATCTACCTTTAGGAATTTCTTTAGGACTTAAGCTCTAAAATTTTATTTTCTTTAAAAATAAGAGCTTCATAGCAGAATTCTTTATAAAGGCTTACTATATAAAAATCTATTTTTTTTAGATTTTTATTCTCTAGTTAAAAATTTTTTAAAATTGAAAATCATATATTTCTAGGGCTAAAGGAAGGCTTAGAGAATCTTTTAACTATTAGGTCTAAAATAGAACCTTTAGGGTAATCCTTTAAAAAGATATAAAAAAAGTCCCCTTTTTAGTTAATTTCCCCCTCTAAGGAATTATTCCCTATAAGGGTCTAAGGGGCACTTAGATCCCCCTCTAAAGAGTTATTCTAAATAATATTCTAAGGAATATTATAAAAGCTTTTAGCCTAGTTTTAGTAGATAAAAATAACCTTTTTACCCCTTAAGTAAAAATATATAGGGCAGCTACTATAGTTTAGAAAATTCAGGTTATAAAGGTCTTTAGGTATAGGGTAATCTATAATTATAGAATTTCCCTAAGACTTACTTACTACTATAGGGCCTTCTTCCTTAGCTTCCTTATACTAAGCTCCTTAAGAACTATAGGCCTCTTAGCTAGCTATTAAAGGCAGGGTTATATAGGGTTTAAGGGGACTAATAGAAGGTTTTTTATTTACTAAGCCCTATAAATCCTTTATAAAATTAGATTTAGATGCCTTTAATAGCATAGAATTAGGGGGTCTTTACTTAGAAATTAAGGGGACCCCCTTTATAAAAGGTGCCTAGCTTTAGCTTACTTTATAATTTTATAAAAAAGGGGCTATAGAATTAAGGGGGTGTAAATTCTCTAGTTCTTTAACTTTTTTAGCCTTTTTAGGGGCTAAAATAGGCTTTATAGAGGGTTTATTCTTAACAACCTCTATAGGAGGGCTAGCTTAATAGCTAAAATAACCTATATAGTGCCCCTTAGAGCAGCTAGAAGGTAATTTTAAAAGGGGTGGATTAGAAGCTTTAAGCTAGAAGAAACATCTATGCTTTTTAACATTTAAGAAACTAATATAAGACTTATTAGCTAAAAATAAAGAATTCTAGACATATAGCCCCCTACTAAATAATGCTTTAATCCACTTACTATATTTATATTTAATTTTAGTAAATATCGTACATTTTATAAAATTAAAAGCCTATATTTATTAGGGTTTTGCTAGCATAACACTAAGATTTTTGCATTACTATATCCCTTAGAATAAATAAAACCCCCACTAGTAGTTATAAAGCTTACCTTACCTTTTTTATAAGCAGTATAGCTTATAAAGTGCTCTTTAAAATTAACTAAGTGCACTATTAAGCCTATATTATAAAGAAGAGAGTTTTTTATATCTTCTTTATAATTAAAGTTAAAGGCATTAAAAAAAGCCTTCTTTTCTTAATTTTTAGTGCTAAAATTACTAGAAAAAAAAACTAGAATTTTTACTAAAATTACTAAAACTCTTACTAAAAACGCTGCTAGCACTAAGGCTACTAAGTCTTTTATAGGGCTCTAGGGCTCCTAATAAAAGGTTAAAATTTTCTAATATAAAGATTCCTTTCTAACCTTTATCTTTATTATCCTTAGCCTTTTTAAAGGATTTTTACCTTTTTTTACCCTTTTTTTTTAAAAGAATTAGGCTTAGAATTCTTCTTATTTTCTTTAGAGAAATTCTCTTTTTCTTTATTATTAAAAGGGTTTTTAAAGAACTTATTTTCTTTAGTGCCTCTATATATAGATTTTTAGGCTATGGCTTTATAATTTAAAGCTTTAGCCACTAAAGAGCTCTTATCTCTTTACTCTTTAAGCAAGTCTACTATTAAAAATTACAAATTTAATGCCTCTATAGAGTTCCCTAAAGCCCTAAAAATTCTTATAGAAAATCTTTACCTTTCTACCTAATAGGGAAAGGTAGATTTTAGTGCTTATAAATACTAATTTACTTAATCTATAGACTTTATAAAAACACTTACTAAATTTAGCCTAGCTAATAAGTTATTAAATAAAGTATTAAAGGACTTTAAGAAACCTTTAAAGCTTTAAAAATTTAGGCTATAGAATTAATAGTATAGGGTACCTTATTATATTTTAGCACTCTAAGAATACTAGCGGATTAGAACACTTTATGCCTCTAAGGGGTCTTTTTACTAAATTATAGCATTTTAAAGGCCTTTAGTGTAGCTATCTCTTAAAAGTATAAGAATTATAGCTTAGTTAGGATTGCTAAGGTTCTTAGTAATACTAGAATTTTCTAAGAAATTAGGCATTCGTAGTGCCCTAAATTAGATATTTAGGGCTTACTTCCACTAATTAAAATTTTCTAGCCCCTTTAGCCTAGCCCCCTCTAGAAAGCTATAAACTCTTTTATTAAATTTCTTAATAATAGAATTATTAAAGGAATTTAGAATATTAGAATTAGGGCTTTCCTTAGGCTTTTCCTATACTAGCTTAGCTATAGGTTCTAAAGCTATAGCTAGGGTAGAGGTAACAGCAGCCGCTAAGATTTCTAATTTTTCTAAAATATTAGAAATATTATTATTTTACTGTAAAATCTATTAATTTACATGCTCTGTCCATGACTACTCTGGGGTAGGGACCCCTGGGTCATTATGACCTAAATCCCTAGCATCCATTGTAAAAGAAATCTCTCACACACTGCCTTAAAAGGTATAAGCTTATAAGGTCTTTTTATAGAAAATAGGAATTTTTCTATAATTTCCTTTTATTTTTAATATAAGGGAAAAGCTTCTATATCTTTCTATTTTATAGAAGGAAAGACTTTTATATTTTCTATTTTTATTTTTAGAAAATATTCCCCTTTTTCTTTTATTTTTATAGAAGTAGGAAATCTTCTATATCTTTCTTTTTATAGAAGTGAAGTCTTCTGGGATTTTTATTTTATTTATAAGAAATTCTTATAAGGTAAAATATCTCTCTTTTTCACTAATTCTAAATTTTTATAGAAGTAGGAATTCTTCTATACTGTATTCTTTCTTATTTTATAAAAGAGAAAACTTCTTTTTAATAAATTTATTCTTTTTATAGAAGAAATAAGTAGCTTTTACACTCTTTATAAATATAGTAATATTTTCTTTTATTATAAAAAAATTTAGTGAATTTTTTAAATACTAAAAGTTCTCTCCTAGGCTTATAACTTATTAGAAATAATAAAGGTAAGTGCTATAGAGTATAGCTTACTAAGGTAGTAGGCTTCGTAAGTAAATATATATAGATTTACTACTCTATAGAGCAGAGCATTACAGTAAGCTATAGTCTACTATATTTTATAAAAAATAAAAGCTTTTACATTGCTTTTAGCACTATTTAATTTACTAAACAATTTATAATAATAACATTTAATAATTTATATTTATTATTTAGCTTTATAGGTATATATAGCTAGTAAGAGTAATTAATAGTCTATATAATTAGTAGCTATAAGGGGGTTTTTTACTTCCTTTCCTTATATACCTATTAACTTTATTAATAAACTTTAATTACTAGCTAGGCTTTATAAGCTACTTCTTATTTTCTATAAAATTTATTAATATAAAAAAATAAGAAAACAAACTTATAGCTATATAAATTAGCTACTAATATACTTATAATTAATTGACTATTAAAAAACTAATTTTTAAATATTTATATAAAAAGAAAGCTTAAAATTTAGTAATAAAGAATCTAATCTTAAAACTTTTTATAAATTCCTTTTTATTAAAAACATAGTAAAAATATATATTATAAAGTAGCTACCTTCTCTAACTAAGTAGCTATTAGCTAGCTTAGTTATATTCTTTAATTTATTTATTTATATTATTACTAGTTACCTTATAAATCTAACCTAAAGACTAGACCTACTTAGTAGCTATTAGCCTAACTATATAGCTATTAAAATAAGTAAAAAAAGTTAAAAAGTAAAGATTTATAGGGACCTCGCAGCTGCAAGCCTACGTATACGTGACCTTCAGTCAGAATTCCGTGGTTGTGCCGCCCGCGCGCGCGCACGCTTGCTGGCTTGCATTGGCTTGCAAAGCCCCCTATAAAGTGCTTCTATTAGCGCTATAATTATAGCACTAATAGTGAGGAATCCCCTGTAAATAACCCTGTTATTTTCAACAAGGTGGTTTTACTAGGCTATGCCTATAAAATTTATACATAGAGTTATAGAATCAGGTGTCCTAGAATAATGTGGTTGTCCCCGATTTTTGTGGTCTACTTAGTGGAACACTAAGTAGGTCTACGAGTATATAGAAATGCGCTCTGCACAAATAAAGGTTACCGATCGTCACAGAAAAGAATTATGGAGCCCGGCAGAAAGTGGAGCCCGGCGATACACTCACGTGGTAGTGGCTGCTAATATATAATCGACAGCAACGGACAGCTGTAGATTCTGTCTCAGTCGACGCAGTCGACGCAGTCACGCAGCCAGCCAACCACAGAGCCGTCAGCACAGCCAATCACGCACCCATCCACTAATCCCCCCATCCACCCATCCACCACTCAGCCAACCACATCCCGCTGCACGAAAAAAACACCACCTGTCCTCAAAATCTCCAACCACTGACCTGCCATGTTCGTCAACTCGATTACCTTCTTGTCTCTTTTGACGGCGGGTCTGCATCAAGCGAGCGCGTGCCCTCTCCCTACCATGCCCGACAAGATTCTTTACCTCTACGGCGGTGACAAGTACGTTTTCTTCTTCCCCTCCTATCCTTTTGCCCGCGTTGCCCCGGTTTTCGCATCATGGATTTGGCATCAGCTGTTTCTGTTGGCCGTTGTCGAACCATGACCTGCCGCCCCGATGACATTCCGCCCCGCCAAACCCCCCCCCCAACTGGCCGAACACCACACACATTGCATCCTTGCATTACCCCCCATACAGAACAAGAAAAAAAAAAAAAAGTCACACGTGCAATTGAGTGCGCACAACCGCGTCTAACATTTTCTTCTTCTTCTCTTCTTTCTCCTTCCATTCAGGCCGTGGGCATCAGATGTCTGGGTAACGACAGATGACCGAGTCCGCGGTGGGTCCAGCCACTCGTACCTCGCCGTGGACAGCCCCGATCATGCCCGATTCTACGGTCACCTGGACACCACGACTCTCAAAGGCGCGGGCTTCGCATCCCAGCACTCCCTCGGCGAGCTGCACCTCGACCTGGCCGACTATGACGGCATCGTCGTGTCCATCAGGGGCCCTGACAAGGCGGATGGGAAGCGATATGCCCTGACGCTCAAGGACGCGCTGGTGCCTCCTTCGCCGGACGGCAAGGAGCAGAGCAGTCTTTCCTGGGAGGCGCAGTTTGTTGCTGAGAAGCCGGGGGATGTCAAGCTGCCGTGGAGCCAGTTCCAGCCCACGAACAGGGGACGAGAGGTGGAGGCGCCGCCTCTGAACCTGAAGGATATCAAGAGGGTTGGCTTGATGATGAGAAGGTATGTAGAGGACACGGCATAGGCAATTGTTCCTCGTGTGACTCCCTTGGACGGAGAAAGAGTGACCAATTGAATGGACGGGCGCTTCTCGTCTTTTCATTCTTCTTCTTCTTCTTCTTCTTTCCACGTCGATACTAACCCATCACTAGTTTCTTCGGACAACAAGACGGCGACTTTCAGCTGCATCTCTTCTCCATTGCCGCCTACAAGCACGTTCCTTATGCCGAGAACCACGACGAAGACGAAGAAGAGGACCTCAAGGCAGGACTGACTCCGGCCAAGAGAGATGGCACCAAGAAGACATGGTACAAGAGGCTTCTATGTGGTATGGTTTGATTTCGATGGCGCAGGCCACATGTAACAAATTTGTATTTTGTGCCCATGCCCAGATATTCTTATTGTACGTCGAAGACGCTCGCGCCTAGATAAACACAACAAACACACAAAACAAATTCAAGTGGAGATTCTCTGCTTGTTTATGTCGATTCCTGTGCCCGATGCCGTCATTGAAAGCGCTTATCGCGTCTGGTCAACGGCGGCCCCATCGTACGCCGACGGGGGCGGTTATCGGCCCGGTGGCGCGGGGACCAGAATGAATGGCGTCACCACAAAACGGCGGCCGGCATCTCCACCTCAGATGGCACAGCACAGCACAGCACAAGCTTCCATTCATCGTCACCATCTTGTCGCCATACACCTCGATCAGTGCATCAAACACGCATCAACAGTGACGCGTGCATCGCAAAGGGATTTCTGGACAGTCGAACCAAGGACAACCCGCAAGAACCACATTCATACTAAAAAGACATAACATTCATTACGTTCCATCTTCCTTCCCATTCTTCTCTTTTTCAATTTTCGCATCCATCGCCCATCGCCCATCGCCCATCGCCCATCGCCCATCGCCATCATGACCATCCTCAACCACCTCCTCCACATCACCAACTTCCAGTCCCCCCTGCTGCGCACCATTGTCCCCTCCGTGGGCGCCGCCATCGCCATCCAAGCCGCCGCGGGTCTGCCCAGCGTGCTCGCCGGCACGGAGCGCTTCTTTGACTTATCCGGCTCGCTGACGTACCTCGCCGTGGGGGCTCTGAGCTTGTACCTCCCGCAGCTGCGTGCCCGGGCGGCGGGCCATGCCGCGCTGCCGCGTCTGCTGAGTGCGTTCGCGGGTGGTGGTGGTGGTGGTGGTGGTGGTGCCGGCTGGAACTGGCGACAGGTTGTCTTGACGGGCATGGCCATGACGTGGGCCACGAGATGTGCGTGCTTTTGCCATCATCACGAACGGACGAAAAGATGGACCACGATGAGCTGACACATCGCCAGTGGGATACTACCTCTCCGACCGCATCACCCGCGACGGCCACGACCCGCGCTTCGAAAAGCTCCGCACCCAGGCCCTCCGCTTCGCCGCCTGCTTCTTCCTCCAGGCCCTCTGGGTGTCCCTCATGCTCATGCCCGTCATGGCCCTCAATGCCGTCCCCGCCGCGGCCTGGGCCGCCGTCCCGCGCCTCATGCTCACCGACGTGCTCGGCCTGGGCGTCTGGACCGGCGGGCTGGTCATGGAGTCCGTGGCGGATGCGCAAAAGAGTCGCTGGGTCGAGGGGAAGAAGAAGAAGGAGCACGACGAGCAGTTTTTGTCGCGGGGTTTGTTTTCCATCAGGTTTGTTTTTTGGTCCTCGCTTTTCTTTGGTCCTCGCTCCGCTCGTTTTTTTTTTCTTTGGTCCTCGCTTCGGTCGCGTCCTTTCACATAGCTCTTGCGTTTCACATCCCCTTTTAGTCCTCCATTCTCTGCGTTTTGTCGCTCAACATGTCCTCGAATCCCCCGTACCACCCTTTATACACCCCAACCGGTCCAACATATCTCGTTCCAACACCCCCCCCAAAAAAGTGCACCCCCCAAACTAACAAATCAGCCGCTTTCCGCACTACTTTGGCGAAATCTCCCTCTGGACCGGCCTCGCCACCACCGCCGCCGGCGCCCTCGCCCTCAAACCCGTCCAGATCGCGCTCGGCCTGTCCGGCCCGGCAGGCCTGCTGACCACCACGGCGCTGTCCTTCATGGCCCCCGCCTTTTCGAGCTTCCTCCTGATTAAAGTGTCGGGGATTCCCCTCACAGAGGCACGGCACGACGAGCGGTTCAAGGATAACGAGGCGTACCGCGCCTGGAAGAGGGATACGCCGAGGCTGGTGCCCAAGCTGTGGTGATGTGGTCCGAGGTGGCAGGCGGGAAGTTTGAATCCGAGATGAGGGTCGTACATGCACGTCCAAGAGATGGAAGTGGGGGACCCGAAAGTCGAGTCTATAAAGCCCAGAGTCGTTACTAGTATCTTTTCCAACCATCTACGAATCCCCCCCCCCCCCCCCGTCCATACCATAGGGTGCAGGGCTGATGTTTTCTCTCCTTGTTTTATTCACTGCTTCTTGTTCTGCTTGGTTGGATGCGGAATGCTGTCTTGACGTCTTTGCCAGTGCTTAGCAAATACATTACACGCACTTGCATGCTTTTTTCGTCCGCTTCCGTTGCGCATCGTCTCGCGAAATCAAGTTTTTTTTTTTTTTTAAATTATTATGACTGCTCCTCAATTCCGCATCGTTTGTCCGCCCATGTCATACACCTCTCTGCAAAATCATGTTTCTTTATGTTGAATATCCCGCAATGGTGCTATTATTTGTCCGCTCATCGTGTGCATCTGCAGGAGAAGCTTGTACATGAATATCCCTCTGCACAGCAGAATTGCCATTCCGTCCATTTGCGACGACTATATGCAGCCGCGGCATCATGTCCTGCCATGTCGTCTCCCCGGCATTTGTCCAACCTGCTTCATCCCCGCCCAGATGATGACGATGACGACTCCACCGTGTGAAAGTATGGACTTGATATGGATCTTTTTTGAATTTGTTTTCTTCTCTTGCTCTTCTCATTTAAGAATTAAAATTACGATTATTGTACATGCAGACTCATGACTTGTGAAAACTCTTGACCTTTTCAATCTCGTCATAGCTGCCCATGAAGATGCCGGACCGGTCGTGGATGTGCTCGGGGGCGACCTCCATCATGCGCTTCATGTGGCTGTCAAGAGCTTGGCCGCCGGCTAAAACGTGGTTAGCAAGTGGTCACGCAAATATAAAAAAAAAAAAAAAAAAGAGAAAGGAAAGGAAAGGAAAGGAAAAAAGAAAGCAAGAAAAGGGGGAAAATGGAAGAAGAAAACAAACCATTTTCGAAAACCATGGCCATGGGCGCGCATTCATATAAAATGCGCAACTTTCCCTTGGGACTCTTCTTGTCGGCGGGGTAGGCGAAAATGCCCCCGTACAACAACGTCCGGTAGGCATCGGCGACCATGGAGCCAATGTACCGCGAGGAATAGGGCTTCCCATTGGCGGCCTCGGCCTGCTTGAGCGAGTTGAAGTAGTTGAGCGTGCTGTCCTCCCAGTAGAGCGAGTTGCCCTCGTTGACCGAGTAGATGGGCCTGGAGCGGGGGATGCGCATGTTGGGGTGCGTGAGGATGAACTCGCCGATGCCGTTGTCGAGGGTGAAGCCGTTGACGGAGCTGTCCTTCATGGTCAGGACCAGCTGAGCCGAGGCGCCGTACATGGTGAAGCCGGCGGCGACGAGCTCGGTGCCGGGCTTGAGGATGTCCTCCCGGCAGCCGCGGGACCCTTCGGGCAGCTTGTGGATGGCGAAGATGGTGCCGACGGAGACGCCGGCGTCGAGGTTGGAGGAGCCGTCAATGGGGTCGCACGCCACGGCGTAGCGGGCTCCCGGGGCGCTGTCAAAGTAGATGACGTCCTCTTCCTCCTCGGAGACGAGCACGGCGCATTTGCCCGACGAGCGCATGGCCTCGATGAAGAGGTCGTTGGAGATGACGTCGAGCTTCTTTTGCTCGTCGCCTGTGGTGTTGGATGATCCGGCCAGACCGGTGAGGTTGATGAGCGTCGCGCGGCGGATGTAGTAGGCGATGGACTTGAATGAGTACTGAAGGGCATGGCAGAGGAGGCTATCGAGCATCGATCGAGTCTGGTAAGCATGTGACATTGCGGCGAGGGAAGGAAAAAGAAAAGAAAGGAAAGGAAAAGAAAGGAAAAAGCGTACGTAAAATCACCACTGGCCTCCTTGTGCTTGGTCTGCTCCTCGTTCAGGAAGCGCGTCAGAGTGACGATGTTGGTGTTGACCTTTTCGCCATTGCCGTTGCCTGTCATGGTTCTTTGGCCGGGATTGAAAATGAATGGGACAAAAAGGACGACAATTGGATGGGAGCGAGAAGAAAAGAAGAGCAGAATGGATCAACACAAGTGAAAAGGACGAGGAGGGGGAAGTATGAGAAGAAGAAGACGACGACGACGAAGACTAAGGAGAATAGAAACCAAAAAAGACCAGACCACAGAGACGGCGTTCGCCAGGGGGACCCGAGTCCAGCGAGCTGCAAAGGAGCACGCGAAACTGACGTTGACGTCCTCGTGATCTGGTCTGGTCGGCAGCTGTCGGAGCTGGAGGCTGCATGTGGCCCCTGGCGGCTGGCGGCTGGCCGCTGAGGGAGCGAGACGCTAACCTCGGTGGATTGTGGATGGTGAATTGTGGATGGTGGATTCTGGATTCTGGATTCTGGATTCTGGATTCTGAAGACTGGGGATGGCTGGGGAAGATGGGTGATGGCGCGGGGTGCATGATCACGTGTCAGAAAGAATTCGTGCCGTGGGACGGCCATGGTGGAGCGGAAAAAGAAGAAGAAAAATTGGAAAATAAAGGAGGAAAAATAAAACAGCCAACATTCAATACTCAAGATGGAAGAGGAAAAAATGACAAAGGAAACAAAGAAATAACATCACCACAGCTGCTGGAAGCAAATGACGCCCCACGTGTAGATTCTCCAAAGTCCAACTCCAGCTTCCACTTCATTTCGAGCCTTCGACTGCCGCTGCTGGCCGCTCCATGCTCCATGCTTCAGGCCTAGAAGGTCCCCACCCCTCCCCCACAGTGGGCGTGCGGAGCTCTTTCAGGCCCCACCAGAACCCCCTTGGCAAGAGGATTTCCCGGGACCTGTTTTTTTGGGCATCAAGGATCGGAGCATGATTTCTCCGGCGCGGCTGCCATGCACGCGCCTTCTCCACCTTCTTGCGGCCTGGACTCCAAGTTGCCTCGGCATGTGAGCGTGACGTGACATTGGCAGCCATCGGCAGATATTTTGCAACCAGAACTCGTTTTGCACCTCTCCTGGAACAGCACAAGCACTTGTCCGGGCCAGCTCTTTGAGAATCTTTGAGAAATTCATTCCTGGCAACCAAGCTAAAGGATCAACGCGTGTGCCGCTGACCAAATCGTCCGGATCCTTGCCGTTTCCTCTCTCCTTCCCGCACGCGCTCGGCACGCGCTCGGCTTGCGCTCGGCTCGTCCAGCTTGAAAACCGCTTCACCAGCCATATACGCACGTCATTCACCGTGGAAACAGAAGAAGAAGAAGTAGAAAGGCAAAACCAAAAAAAAAAAAAAACGACAACCCCAACCCTGCCCACCATGGTCGTCGACACCCTCGCCTACCACCCCTCCGTCGCGCACTACCTCCGCTTCGTCGCCACCACCGTCGGCCGCGACAAGCTCCTCCGCACGATCCAATACTTTGCCCGCTTCTACGCCTGGTACCTCCTCCGCACCAACGCGACCAAGTCCCAAATCGCCCCCTGGGACGCCGCCAAGAAGCAGTTCGGCCTGACGCGCAAGATTCTCCGCGTCGGCAAAAACGTCGAGCACCTCAAGGCCGCCGTCGTCGCCGCCGGCAAATCCTCCTCCTCCTCCCAGGATGCGCTCCTGCGCTTCGCCGCCATCGGTCGTCAGATTGGCTACGCCGGCTACCTGACGTTTGATTCCGCCGCCGTGCCCGACGCCGTCGGCATACGCAAGTGGGAGGGCGCCAAGACCCTGCAGGCGCACGCCTACCGGTTCTGGGCCATGGGCTTGGTCTGCAGTCTTGTCTCGCAGCTGTATACGCAGTATCGGCTGCGGCAGCGGGAGGCGCGTATCGATCGCAAGGACGGGGAGGGCGTTGTGGAGAGCAAGCGTATTGCATTGTGAGTTTTTGTTTTTCTATTTTTTTTTTCTATTTTTTTCCCTTTTTTTTTTGAAAAAAAAAAATTCTCCATTTCTTCTCCCCCTTTCCCAATTCTCCTTCCCCCCTCATACCACTTTTCCAAAACTAATTGGCCCCTTAGCGAACGCGCCGCCAGCCGCCTCCAACTCATCTCCGATCTATGTGATCTCACCGTCCCCGCCTCCGCTCTCGGTTGGGTCGGCCTGGATGACGGCTTCGTCGGCCTCGCCGGCACGCTGAGCAGTTTGATCGGCGTGTACAATCAATGGAAGAAGACGGCTTCGTGAAAGGACGTTGAATGAGAAGAAGACGTTTTTTTTAAAAAAAAAAAAAATCAAGATCATATGAATTCGCACTTTGGCATGGTCGAAATGGGATGTGTGTGTGCATATGTGTTACCTGTTTTTTTTTTCCTTCTTTTTTCGTCTCTTTTTCCCTTCTTGTTTTCCTTTTTTCCTTGATCCCCTTTCCCTTCTCAACGTCATATGAGAATACGTACAAGGAGAGCTGCCGCGAGGATCGCTCACCCATTTATTTGTACCCCGTCGTTCCCCTTCTCCTTTCTTACTTTGCAAAAGGCTTCACAAATAGTATGTCTCAAAAGCGTATTTAAAACAGTAAATATAATTTGCAGAGTAGCCAACATGCTGATGCGCTGACCTGCAAGTCAACCCATTGGTCAATTAACTACCCGCTACACGCGCTCCGATAGCACAAAACCAATGGTGCAACTCATCCTTCGAATACAAATCTGTGGACGGTGCCACCATATTAAAAACGCAAGCCTAGTAAAACAAGAAACAAAAAATATAAAGAAGTAAAGAAAAAGAGGAAAAGACGGGGGAAAAGCCAAAAAAAAAAAAAAAAAACAACAACACAACACAACAGGTATTCCGACAATCGTACATCGCGTGGTTGCTCCCTGCAAAACCCTTTGAAAGAAGAGTAGGCCCACGCACCGGCTTGCTTCTCCAGTTCTTCCTTTTTTTTCCCTTGATGAACAAAGTGCAAAACGGCAAAACGCTCGATATTCCAGTAACAGTATGTGCCAATGGCACCTCCACGTCCACAACGTGCCAACCAACTTCATTCCTCATTCATGCCATGCCATTTATGAGCACACCAGGCAGCTCGTTCAAACGGCGTCGGGATTAGGGAAGACGGTCTTTGTCATGCCCAAAATTGAGCTCCCGACTCCGTCATTCGACTCCTCGAGCTTTTTCTTCTCTCCAAAAAATCCGGTTTTTTTTTTCAGCTTTGCGTCAAAGTCCTATCAACCAATTCATGGCTTCGCTTCCCAGTCCAATTCCAGTCACCTCCTTGCCGATGGACCAACTAGTCTGGATGATCGTCGTCTCCTGACGAAAAACAGAAGGCAAAAAAAAAAAAGGAAATGAAAAGAAAAGTACACCCGCCCTGTCGACAGAGGCTATTCGCTGTTCATGGATGCTTGACGGGTAATTTCATCTATCACGTTTCGTCAAGACCACAATTCGCCAGAGGTGCAGTGCAACATAGCGCCACCAAAACGGTCGACTCGGAACGCGAAGAAGAAAAGGAAAAAAAAAGTAACCACACGCAAGTGAAAATGGATCGAATTTACCAGTATCTTCCACCTCGATCATACTCGCGAGTATACCCATCTCGAGGTGGGTATCCCGGCTCTCGTGGATGAAAATCTCTCGGAGGTCGATCGTATTGACGACCGTTAGCATAGGGGTCAGCAGGAGCAGGAGGAGGAGCGTAGTCCCGTCGATAAGGCTCGTCATAACGGCCGCGAGGTGGGCCATAGTCGTCCATGGGAGGTGGTCCCCGAGGTGGAGAGCGATAGCGAGCGCGATCATCGTAATAATCGCGTCTCGGACTTCGATCACGATAGCCATATGGATGAGGATCACGGCGTGGACTGTAACCGCCGCCACCACGTGGCGGGCCACGTCTATCATGATTGTCGAATCGCGGAGCTCCGTAATGGCGGCGACCACCGCCCCCGCCAGGCGAGCGAGAACGACCGCGTCCTTCCCGCTGAGGCACATCAGGCTGCGTCTGCATCACAAAAAGGCTGCGTCAGAAGTGCAATTCTATAGATTTGGTTCCGAGTTGGGATTGGATAATGACATACATCAGCCACACATTGGACGCGATTGCCCTTAAATTCGCGACCATCGAGCTTTTCAACGGCGGTCCTCAAGTCGGTTGCAGTCTCGTATTCGACAAAGCTTTAAAAAGTTTTACCGTCAGTTTTCGTGCAGGTAACTAGCGACTTCAACAACACATAGTGTGCTTACCCTCTTCCATTGGAATCCCGTCCCGTTTCCGAGTATACCACGTCGAGTCCGGGTTGACGTGCAAAATCTTTCAGGTCCTATAACCAGAGGCCACGTAAGTCCTTGTTCCTAGCTAGGAATAGCCGTTGATGTCTTTTTTTTTTCATGCGACGCCATAAGAGAGAAATAAAGGGCCTTGTTGCAAAACGGGGATCCCGTCCAGAATTCTGTTGTGCAACGGAAATAGGTTGAACACCGAGAGCCTGGAGTACAACAGGGAAACAGAAAAGGAAAAGCAAACAGTCCGACATCAAGGATTCGCGCCGCCCGCCCGCCTCCAAAGTAATGGTGAGATCTGAGGTATTGGCCGAATCCATATTACACAAAGGACGCAGGACGTTTCAAAAGGGCGCCGAAAACTCAGCCGACCATAACATCGCACGGGAATAATCCAAGTCATACAGGTTTGTCTGGGGGGGTGGGGGGCAATGTCTTCCAAGGAGTCCAGTGATAATAAGCGGGGAATTTAGAGACAGACCTGCCAGCTGGTTTCGTTCGGGAGCCCGGTGATTTGCATCCGATGAGCGGTTCGTCGAGGTCGCGGAGGAGCGCGCTCGTGGGTTGGAAAGCCACTCTCTCTCTGTCGGGGTCCACGGGCAAATTGAACTGTGAGGCGCTCTCCCATGAAATCGGATCCGTCTGCAGGAATGGTCAGCGACACTCAAGAGATTGCGCTGCGGGTGTTGTTACGTACGAAAAGCTGCAGCCGGCAAAGTAGGTGTCGTAAACAGGGACGCGCGTTAGCAGAGTCCAAGGAAAGAAAAATAAATAAGTAAATACAAGTTGACGTTGGTGAGCAGGACGCGGGCGTCATATCACGGAAGATACGAGAAGGTCGACTAACCCGGCACAACGTCGCGCGCATCCATCGGATCCTTGTATTCGATGAAGCCGAAGCCGTTCATGAGCTTCACCTCTGTGATTTCCCCCGTGCCATGAGTCGCAAAGTGTGCCTCGATATCGGCTTTGGTAGCTGCCGTGAAAGCGAGTCAGTTGGGGTCCAAGGGGGTTCAAGGCGGACAAAGGAGAATGGAGGATTATATGGACCATTGCGAGGAAGGTTGCCCAAATAGAGCCTCGTAGCTGAGACCTCAGTCATGATGGCCGAACGGGCAAGGTTCGCTTGCGAGGGCTTGGCCGAATCCTGGATGCGCTACGTCAAGGCTGCCAGTAGAGAGGGAACCGAAGGAGTAGGTGTCCAAGGAAAGGGTCAAAGCAGGCGGTTGCGATGAAAGCAGCAACAAAGGATGATCCAGTAGGGACAAGTTAGATGTCGTTGCCCGAGACTGCCCGAGACTGGTTGATGGATGACAGATGGCTGAGGGTGATCGTCCGTGACTTGGCCAGAGAGGTGAGGAGAACCTAGAGAAAGCTGCAAAGCTCGAAACGTGACCAATATTGCAACGCTGGGGCTGATGCGAGCGGTGGCCACTGGCAATAATCACGGGAAAGTGGGGCTAGAAGACAATTTCCGAATCGAGTCTCTGATACTACCGGGCCACAGTGTAAGTACCCAGGTACCCAGGTAGATACCTAAGTAGATACCCGGCACGTGTAGCTGAGGACCTCTAATTGCTATCGTGAAACTAAAAGCTGTACAGCTCTTTTAGAATGAAACCCACAGGGGAGGAAGGCAAGTACCTATACTTTTATCAAGATCGCGATCAATGGTTGTGCGCTGGTACCAAAATTAAGCGCGTCGCGCAAAAGACAGGTGCCTCGTAGGTGCCTTGGGCGTTGCGTGAAATAAGTGGTCTCGCTCGGGGCCGACCGACCAGATGCCGCCGGTCTAGACTCCAGATCGTAAAAGTCTCGAAAGCTCGACCTCTACCACCGGGTCCATGTCAAATATAAGACTAGACTGTCTATGGGCCCGCCCAACATGTCGTCTTTATTGCGGACCAAGAATCCTACAATATCGAAAGTATCCGTCCTAAACTCTTGCAACATCGACTCTGAATTCGCCTGCCCAAAAGAAAACAACAACAGGAGAAACCTTTGCCTCTCCACTCTTAATGATCGACATTACCAGCTGCACTCAAGAGACGCCACGCCATGCTGAATAACACAACCCAGTCAATTCATAATCAAAGCACCATTAACAAGTTTTCATCTTTCACATTAATCCATTTTCGTCCTTCATATGATCCCACGCCGTTTTCTATCATCAAGTCGTTTCACACTGCAAGGCACCGCCTTCACAAATCGTCAAAGATGACGGAAATAATCTCGTCGACCATCGTAAAAACCAAATGAGCACTGGCGTTTCGCACGTTAGCATATTGTTTCCCTCAACTTCAGCACACCAAGGCATAGATACTTACTTGAGTCGAGAATTGTTCAGTGTAGCAAAGATGCGACGACTGGCCGCTTGGGCATTCACTCTACCCACCACATTACCGGCCAGATCTGGTACTAATGTAGCCAACATAAGACTGGCTTCTGTGCGCGTCTTCTTCTTCTGTGCCGCAGATCTCGGCTTCTTTTCTCGCTGTAAAATCCCGTCCGGCCACATGCTACCCTGGAGCATGGCAATGTAGCGCAATATTGATTCTTCCTGTAGCAACACCTTGACATTGTCGCGTACTTTTCTCTCGATTGTACCGCCCAATAGTTGCTGGAGGACTACTACCACGGCTCGTCCGCGAAGCCAGTTATTTCCTCTATTCAGCTCAAACACTTCCAGGAAGATGTCGCAGATAGGTTTGATAAAAGGTTCCAGTTCCTTGTTCTCAAAGGCATTCAATTCTGCTTCTGCCTCGGCGGCAGGAAATTCATCTTCATCAACGTTGAGCGGCATCGTGTTCAGCTGATTGGTGGCTGCTGCAATGAGATTCTGACCAGCGACCGAAAGTTGGTCCAAAACAGGAATATTGCCCAAAATGTCATCCATCCCATCCGCTACCGAGTCGTACAGTCGTGAGACGAGGTCCTTCTTATCTTCGCGATCTAGAAGATCTTGGCCGGGAGTAATGACACTTTGTGATAAGAAAGCTCGTAGGTCGCGGCTGCGACATACGTCCGGGAGAAAAAGAAGCTCTCGCATGTACTTCTCGAGAGCTTCTCGCCTCTTGCGAAGGAACTCGCTTTGAAACTTCATCACGACTCTGCGTCGGGGGAAGTCAAGATTTCGGACGGAATGATACCGGGACCGGAGTTTTTGGTGCAAATCGTGAAACTCACTGTACCGTCGTGTGACTATCCAGGATGCAGCTGGCATTTGCTCGCCCGCATTCCGCTGGACCTCGATGACATACAATGCAAATTCCCGTCCATCATCTTCCCTGCCCACTTGAATCGATTTGATCTTGATGGTCGATCGGCCATACAGACTATTATCACTCTCTTGCACGACGTATTGTTGGCGCTGAAGCTCTTTCCGTCTGATTTCTCGTTGCAAACTCGCTTTCGATTTGCGAAGAATACGCAGCTCCGAGGTGTTATTCGTCAACTCGGCCTTACGGGTCAGCGAGTCGATGATGGCCTCTTGCGCGTTCAGACGGTCAATGTCGTTGGAAAGTGCTGTGATGGCTTCAGCCAGGCCCAAGTCTCCAGGTGCCGCCTCATGAACCTCGTCTTCTTCGTCTTTCTCGGCAGAACTGACACCAGCCTCGTCATCGCCTTGTTCGGCTTCAAGTCTGTCCTCATCTCCAAACAAGTCGTCGTCCACAAACACTCCAATCCTCGACGCTGGGCTGACCAGGCCTAGAGACGACAAACTAGGCTTCTCTTGGTCTTTGACAGATATGACAGGTCGCGACGAATCCAAAGAATCCCGATTAGAGCTCCCATCATTGCCGCCAAGCAGACTCGTCTCAGCGTCACACCTCTCTCCGAACAGTGAAGCTCTCAAATCTTCCGCTGTTTGTGGCGGTTGGTCGTCCATGATGCTGTTGAGGGCTTGCTCCACGGCCTGTACGACCTGTGTATCCGGGGTGACATTCGATCCGTACACGGCATCTACTAGGCCATCATTCTCCGCGTCATCATCCTCGAATAAAGGTGTTGAGCCAGTTTCGTCCAGGGATCGACGGTGGTGGTAGTGGAAGGGATCGACATCTTTGTCGATCCCGCGAAGGTCCACTGAAGAACCGGTTCTTCTCGTGATCTGACTAGAAGCAGATGGGACAAGTCGGGAAACAGGTTTCGGTCTGGCCAGAGGTGGTTGAGGTGGCTGAGGTACTCGAGTTGGAGAGGTATGGTTTGAAGGGACTGGGGCGATAGCCGTGGCGGTAATGGATGTTTCTTGAGCTGCCAGGCACTTATAGTACAAGTCGGATTTCTTGAAACCGTGATAGTGTTGGGACTGCATCTCTTCAAGAATTGCACTCTGAGCCTTGAGAATAGCTTTTCTCGCATTGTAGTACTGAAGTGGGGTGGCAGACTTCCCAGCCTCGAGAAACCGTCGAACTTCACGCTTCGAAGATTCGGGCACGTGGAGCTCTGGTTTCGACAAATAGGCCTGATGGATTTGCTGCAAGTCAAGTCGGTCTGACTCTGACCACATGGGCAGTGTCGAGAAGTGGTGCTCATCATCTTCCAGGCCGTCATCTTCCAAGGGATTTCGGAATCCATCCACAACCAGCCAAAACTGAACCAAAGACATCAAACGCTGACGGTCCATATATTCCATAAAGTAAGACAACCCAGACGCATCCTTCAAGAGCTCAACGAGGTTGACATTCTCCAGCCTAGATGTTGTCGCACTCGGAATGGGATTGGTGTTGAACGGAATAGGCTGGCGATCACCTCCAGCGGCAAGCTGTTGCACCTTTTGATCCAGAATTCGTTTGCCCATCTCCAAGCGCCTCAAATAAACAGAATCCGGATTCTCCTGTAGAGAATCGCGCTTCAACTGACTGGCGACCTCGCTACGAAATCGTCGTGCATCGGATAAATTGTTGACTTTCCGTATGGCGCGGATAAACTTTTCGAATTTACGCTCGCTATCGCCAGAAACGAGTCGCGGAGCGGAGGCCATGGTTATATTTTGAGGAGTCGGACCCGCGTGTTGATCGAGGGCAGCTCGGAGCTTGCGGACCGTTGACCTGTCCTGCAACATGGTACGGCCATAATTCTCCATGACCTGATTCCAAGTATCGGGATCTGAGAGCAACAGGAGAACTGGCGATAAAACCGCACAACTAAGGATTTCGCGTATGATTATCGAGACAGAGCGGCTGGCCAGCATATTTTGGGGCAGAATCTTGGGCATTACTCGCTCAATGAGAGACCGCAAATAATCTTGCTGCCTCATTTTGGTGTCTGGGGACGACAACGAGGCAGCGGGATGCAAGCGACCATCTTTATATTTCGAAGCAATGGCCAAGTCTAGTTCTTCTGACTCCGTCACAGACCGATTCAATTTCCTGCCTCTTACGGCTTTTTCCGCATCGTAGAAGTCTCGAAAGTGCGCCGTAAGAATCGGAATCAGGCGACTCGTTACGATATCGGCCAAGTCCTTGTCCCGCAGTAGGTCAAGCAGACTGGCAATGGCTAATCGTACTGCGCGGTCAATTTCGTTGGGGAACACCGGGTTGGGGCTGATGTGGGAGTACCAGCTGCGGACGAAGTCGCGGAGGATCAATTCGAGGAGGTCATCCACGGCTTTGGCGAGGTGGCGGGAGTGTCCGAGCTCGAGTGACTGCTTCTCGTACGTCTGGCGTCTCTTCAAGGCAGAGACTTCTGACTTCCAGCGGCCGGCACGAAGAAAAGACACCCTGAGAAGCTGCGAGGGCTCGCGAGCCGGTTGTTGGGCGGTGAATAAGACGACGGCGACAATGGCGAGAAGGGTGACGAGGATACCAGCGACGAA
Organism: Claviceps fusiformis PRL 1980; assembly: GCA_000223055.1. NCBI lineage: Eukaryota > Fungi > Ascomycota > Sordariomycetes > Hypocreales > Clavicipitaceae > Claviceps > Claviceps fusiformis. Next base: position 25,349 of record AFRA01000309.1, read on the forward strand.
GGCATACCCGATCCAGCGCAGCACGGGGAACCAGCTAACAGCATAGCTCCAGGCAACGAAGGCGGTTACAGTAGCGATAACCACATCGCGTCGTTTCAAGGCCATGGCCAGAAGTTGGGTCGACGAGGCGCATCGTCTGCCTACTCGAAAATACGAAGCGACGACAAGTCGAGGTGTGATGCCAGGAATGTGTGGGAGCCAATGGCCAATAGGCTACATCCACCAACCCAATCTGTTTAGTGGCTTCCTTTCATGATCAGGGGTCTGGTCTGCATGTCTCGCAGCACCAGACCAGACCAGACTGGACGTACCAGACTCAGCCAGAGCAGGAGCCGACCAGCAAGTTGAGAACCAGGAACTGCAAGCAAGCAAGTACTTGAGCTGCTGCCACCACCATAACATATCGATGCATGAAACACGAAACTGCATTACGTCATCCAGTGCCAGAACGCGATGGTGTTACCCGGTTCAACATGCTTGAGATGGCGATGCCTCTTGCTCTTGATCAAAATACCGAGCAAAACCGCCAGTCACACAAGACTGTGCAAAGCACAACCAGGCTCTTGGTCGTGTGGCACTACAATCACCACCGCATTACTTTCTGATTCATTGTGATTTTGTGAGCTCATTTGACATGAAGCGACTCTTCTCGCCTTATTCCCACGGAGGATCTTCCAATCGTCTGAACAAAGCCACAAATTTTTGGCCCTGGTTCCTCGCCACCTTCTTCCCTTCCTCCGTCTCCTCCCGCATGACCTTTACGCACTCATCCTTTTCCACTTCTTCCTCCGAGACACGCTCGAATGAAGGATGAGCATCCAGATGTTGCACCATCCACAAATGCAGAGCCTCCACATCGGTAATCGTGTACACAATACCGCCCGGCCGTAATGCGTATGCGTACTCGGAATTCAATGTCGTAGAAACGATCCTTGCTTTGTGCTTTCTGGCTTTGAAGTGCGGGTCCGGAAAGCAAATGAAGATTTTGCTGAGCTGTGCCTTCTTGAAGAAGTTGGGGAGGAACTTCATCGTGTTGGCGCGAATGCATGCTGCATTTTGATAAAGTGTGCCGCCGTTTTGTTCGCGTAGCGCCCAAATCTTCTCTTGGACAAACTGCGTCACACTTGTTCGTATTTCGAGACCTGTCCGTGTCGTCAGCAACTCTCTGGCCTCGCAGAGACTCGAGAGACTTGACAACTGCCGACTTACCTAGCATTAAGGTCTCAGGGAATAAAGGGGCCAACGCGACGAGAAGACCGCCGAAGCCGCATCCAATGTCCACAATTTCTACATCTTTGCTCAAACGTGCTGAATTACTCGAGTCTGCTGATGTGCTATCCACCGCATAGGCTGGATAATACGACGCCCAGTCCATCTCTTGTGGTGAGGAGGGACTAGAGGACATGTTGGTATTCGTTGGTATCGAGGTATGAGGAGAGACGCTTGGAATATGAGTACGTACTATTCGAGGGTGTGATCTGAGAAAGGGTTGGCGTGGGCTCTTTGACGATAAAATCGCTTTCGCGGCATTCTCGCAACGCCATCTCGATCGGTACTGTGACTAAACTTCTCGCGGTGAGCCCGCTTATTAGGAGGGCCAGCCATTTTTTTTTTGCCCTTTATTTTTTTTTTCTCTTTTGTAACCTTTTCAAGCCCCGATGTGATATTACGAGTCTGCTTGAAGGGTGTTGCTGCGACTCTGTCATTGACCTCGGATCCGGCCTCAATTTTTTCTCCGCTCGCGACTCCAAGTCCAAAGAGCTAAGCCATTGGCCATCCAATGGGGCAGGCGGTGAGAGGGATTGATGCTGTCTGCCACTCCACCAAGCGTCACAGTTCCGTGCTGATGACGGGCTGCACCTCGTGACCCAAGTTCAGCGTCAACAAAGAACAAGGAGGCATCCAGCTGAAGCTGCTGACCAGGATGCCTGATCTCTTCAATATCCTTACTTGCAGTAGCAAAACGTTGCCTTTCATCCCCAAGCTATATTCATCTTGCGAAAGTAGTCGTTCAACAGCGTGACGTATTCTACAATGTCAGATTCAGCGCGGACAGCACTTTGGTATGATTCGGCATCCTTTGCCGTCCGGTCAATTTCAGCTCTTTGCGTATGCAAGAAACTCCTAGTCTTTAACTAAAAAAAAAAAAAAAAAAAAAAGACTCTGACTAAACCATTTTCATAGGCCTTTATTGGAACGATCTTGATTCTACCTCTGTTCTTTTTCCTGACTATAGATATATGCCTTTGGTTATGGAGGCAATTCTCGACCCGCGGCCAAGGCGAGACTAGCGATCCGGCGACCTCCTCAGATGTTACTGAACCTTTATATTCGAGTAGCTCGTCGACGGGTGTGGCGACGACAGGTCCGCGTATTACTCAAAAGAAATAAGACCTTCAACCTAGACTTTCTGCATCGCAAAGATCGTGTCTATATTTATCGCCTTAATACGTCCAGCATAGATCGATATCGCATCACGCAATCTGGTTGATCACCTTGATTAGATCAGCAGTGACGCCCATGGCAGTAACATCTCCTCCGGCTCCAGCGCCCTGAACGATAAGAGCGTTGCTTCCATATCGCTTGGTGTAGAAGGATATGATGTTGTCGCTACCCTTCAAAGCTGCAATGGGATGGGATGGCTCAAACGTCTCGAGGCCAACCTTGACATTCTTGGTAGCTACATCAATGCTGCCGACGAATCGCAGAACCTTGCTACCTGCTGAAGCCTTTTTCTCATCCATCTGCTTGTCAAAACTGGGTAGCTTCTCCAGGAATTCGTCGCCGCTAGAGCAAGATTCTAGCTCTTTGGGGATAAGACTCTCCACCGGAAACGATGTAGGGGACTCTACAGGCAATCCTGCCAGACGAGCCAAGATGGTCAATTTACGCGCAACATCGAGACCGTTGAGATCGTCACGAGGATCAGGCTCGGTGTAACCCAGCTCCTTGGCCTTTTTCACTTCGTCAGACCACTTGCCTCCGCTGCCGGACGTAGGGGCAAATGAGTTGAACAAGAAAGACATGGTGCCGCTGAATACACCCTCAATCTTGGTAATTTCATCGCCTGTTTCAACGAGATCCTTCAGGGTTGAGATTACAGGCAGACCGGCGCCGACTGAAGACTCGTGGTACACCTTGGCACCAGACGCTGCGGAGGCCTGGAAGATATCTTGCCATAACTTGTAGGATCCAGAGAAAGCTTTCTTATTCGGCGTAACCACACTAATACCGGCCTTCAAAGCTGTTGGGTAAGCGTCTGCGACGTCTTGGGAGCTGGTATTGTCGACAATGATAGCCTTTCCAGGAGCCTTGGTTAGGTATGTAACAAGATCGGGCAGCGATGGAGGTGTTTTGGATGATTTGGCCAACGCATCAACGGCGGTTTCCAGGTCGATGGAGGAGTAATCGTTGTCGTAAAGCGCCTTGCGGCTTGTGGCGATGTAGCACAAGCTCAACTTGGGAGAAGGTCGTCGGACAGCAAGATCTCGCAGCTGAGACAGAAAGCATTTTCCCACTCCGCCGGCGCCTATCGTACGTCATTCATGTATGGTCAGTCGGCGATTGGGCTTTCCGAAAGGAACACGGCATATCTTACCGATAACGGCAATAAAGATAGGATTTGTGCTCGCCATGCTCGAGGGATCTTGCGTGTAATTGTTGAAAGTCGAGAGTTTCCGTTTCGTGCTTCCAATGGTGGGGGAGGAAAGGTCTTTGGCGTGACATTTGGAAAAACCATGGAGGGGCAGTGTGGCTAAGGAGTACGTGCATTCACGATGTGGCGCAATTTTGTCGGAGCAATAGTGTGGCTTGCGCAGTAGTGAAGTCCACAATCGTCCCTGCACGCCTGATCATCTTGAGAAGGACCTCAGTCATTCTCTGCTCTCAGGTTCAGCCCGTGACATAGTCTGGTTGCAATGAGTGGAACGTTCATGAACAAATTGAGTTCGAAGACAAATCTGATCATTCTTTGCTCGCTCGGATAGCGCCGTGATCTTGAGCAACTTGCGTGCTTGCAACTTGACGAACGCTGATACCGACTCGGCCACTTTCAGTCTTCAGTCCTCCTCCTGTGCATCGACAGATCTGCAATTGTCACGAGCGAGATTGCCACAAAATTGATGAAATCCAGTCGAGACTCTATTGGGAAGCCGAGATATATCATTACGATGCCCCAGAACCCGAACCTATACGGCCAAAGGCCGCTCAAGAAGCAGAAGAAAGACACAACACTCTCGTCGTCGCTGGATTTTACAGCACAGCTGACATCGCTCATGTCTAAGGCCACCTCTTCCACCTCTGGCTCGGGGCGCGCAAGACCATCCAAAAACCGCAAGGACGACCTGTTTCATAAGAGCAAACCGAAAGAAGACGAACGAAAACCGACTTCAAAAGACGGTAGCAAACTGACACTCAAGGAGGTGATGGGCACAGAAGAAGAGTCACGGCAGCTCGCGCTTGCGAAAAGGAAGATGGAGGATAAGGCACGATTGTATGCGGCAATGAAGAGGGGAGACTATGTGCCAAAGGAGAATGAAGCAGCTCCACTGGTCGACTTTGATCGGAAATGGGCAGAAAACGTGGAAGGGAAAGAAGGATACTCGAGTTCGAGTTCGGACGATGGCGACGAAGACGACGAGGAGGAGGAAGACGAGGTCATCGAGTATGAGGATGAATTCGGACGCATGAGACGCGGAACCAGAGCTGAGAAAGAGCGCACGGAACGCAGAGCGCGGCGAGGCTTGCTCGGAGCCGAGGAACTGGAGCGCATGTCAGCAAGACCAGCAGCGCCGACGAATCTAATCTATGGAGACGCAGTGCAGGCAATGGCATTCAACCCCGATGATCCCGAAAAGATGGAAGAACTCGCGAGAAAACGGGACCGCAGCGCGACACCGCCAGAACAGAAGCACTACGACGCTGACAGCGAGATCCGGACAAAGGGCACGGGCTTTTACAAGTTCAGCAAGGACGAGGAGGCGCGAGCAAAAGAGATGGCACACCTGGCCGAGGAGCGCCAACGCACCGAACAGGAAAGAAGGGCGCGGGAAGAGCAAAGAGCGTCGAGGCGCCGAGAGATTGAGAAGCGGCGACGAGAAATGGGTGCACGAAGGGCTCAACGTCAGGCTGACAGTTTTCTCGACGGGCTTGCAGGAAAAGAGGCTTAGCCAGTGAAACAGATCGGAGCCGGAATGCAACGGGGGAAACCAACATTTTTTTTTAAAAAAAAAATACCCCTTTCCTTTTCCTTCGTTTTTTTTCCTTGGGTGTCGGGCGACATGAGCCTGCGGCCTGCTTCCGAATGTCTCCGTTGGCACGAGCTCCATATCCAGCCGTGTGTCTGCAATCAATATGTCTGCCTAGTGGCCCCTACTCTTGTTAAGACAATAACCGGCGTGTCTACTTTTTCGATCCACTCCGCTCGAAGTTTGGGCGAGTAATTTCCCACGTCTCCAGCCGCGTATTGTGCCGTATCACCGAGGAGCACGGGCACATGAGGGTCTGACCAGTTTGGTCCAATCAAAGCTGGTTGGTGCTCGACGTCTGATTTTTTTCTTTTTTTTTTTTTTTTTTTTTTTTTTTTTTTTTTTTTTTTTTTTTTTCCCGGGATGGAGGGTAAGATTTTTCGGCGAGCAATTTTAGGAAAGGCCACGTTCACGTTGGTGCTTGATGCCGTAGAATTGCTTCAGAGAGACCACGTTCTGTCCGATGTGGTCGAGAACCTGAACGGAGCTGGAGTATTGCAGTGCATGATTTGCAATGATACGTGCTGGACAAGTAGAACAACAACGGCACAAAAAGAAGATGCGTAGGATAATGCTGTGAATTGGCAGCGGCACGATCATGAAGACAAGATGACAGACAGACAGATGGTCTGAGACCAGCTCGGCCAACATTCAGGAAGGCGGCGCAAAGCGGGCCCAAAATGCACAGCGAGGACCGGCGAGTCTTAAAACGGCTGTGTGAGCGGGGACAGTCAAGTATGAGTCACACGCCGGACCCACCGGCCAAGTAGCGAAGGGCGTGCGGTACTTGACCAGGACCAACAAGACCTTAACAGAAACCCACGTACCACAGGGAGCGTTATGTTAGTCTTGTGCAGGGCTTATGCCCCCTGCGGATCTGGTACCGCCACCCCTGTCGCGCGCATTCCGCTCCTCTCTGCCTGAGAAATACAAAATGTTTCCTGGCCTCCAAGTTCCCGCATCCTGATTTTCTCCTTCTCTCCTCACCCATCAAGCTACATTTCCCTCACAAGTCAGAAGCCAGTCCACGCCTCAGGCGTCCGCCAAGATGTTGTAAACCACTCTTTCCAGAGATCTCCCCTTGCCATCCGTCAAAATTACGTCTCAAGACATAACCAACACTTCCTCCACTCAATCTTCACATCCTCCAGCTCGCCCTTCGGTTGAACTGGACTTCAGCTCTGCTACAGACGGCATTCGCTCAAGTTCTCTTACCACCGCCAACATTTCGGCTCTAGACTTTTCAGTCTTCACCACGGATTCCCAGTCAACATGGCCTACCAACTTCGACTCAAGTCTGCCGGTAACATCCGCGCACCCACCCCAGAGCCCGCCCGACCATCAACAGGACTTTGTCCTGTTCGACAGCCCTCGGCCCTGTCAAGTAGCCCCTAATCCATCTCCTCTGCTGTCCAGCCAGCGATCTCATTCTCGTCCTCATCGCAAGCAAATCAGGCTAGTCAGAGCAGCTGCCCGAGAGGCTCAAGCATCACAGGCACTTGGACAATACACTTCATCTCCGGACGACTTCAATCGGTTTATGCATCAGGCTTACGCTTCATCGGCTTCATCACCATCTGTCACTTTCCATCGTCTTCAGGGTATCCATTCCACTCGTCCTCCTGTGCCCTTATTCGACCAGAGTACGGGCACTGTTCATCAGCGTAAACCCGCCAATATGATGAACGCAGCAGGTTTGTCTACCAAGCCTCCTCATGGTCGAATAACCAAACCAGTTTGCTTACATGACGTGCCAGACGTACCGGACGTCTATCTAGACGAGTTCACCCCTTTTGAAGGTGGCGCCTCGCTCTTTCCTTCCCCAGCGGTGTCATCTGTGATGGACAACTTGTGTGACAAGTCAAGTTCAGCATCCACCATGGGCACGATTTCGCCACATGACTTGGTCCATGATTCCATGTCAGCACCAACTTCTGGAGCTCTCACGGCGTTGACTACGCCATCTTGCATCTTCGACGAGTCTCCAGATATTGATGTATTCGGTGTTTCTCCCCTGTTTGGTAGCCATGAATTTGATGCCTCCTGCGATTGGCCGTTATTCCCCCGGGATTCCAGCTATCAGAAGGATACTCAGCTCCCTGAGTCCGAAGTCACTTCCGCCGAGGCGAGAGATGATAAGGTCTCTACGACGGAACCGGCTCTGGCAGTCGACAACTTGTCGGCGACCATCAACTCGCCTGCTTCTAGGGGTGCTCGACAATCTTCTGTAGCCCGTGTCAAGTCGCGGAGGCGGGAGCCCCTTTCGCCCATCATTGCCCCGGATGTCAACGACATCACTGCCATGAAACGGCACCGCAACACCCTCGCCGCTCGAAAGTCACGCCAGCGCAAAGTACTGCACTTGGCTGCACTTGAGGAGCGTATTGCGGAGCTCGAGGCTGAACGTGATCATTGGGAGGCTGAAAGTCACCATTGGAAGAGTCTTGCCCTGTCACAGTCTGCGGCGCAATGACGGAAGTAAAAGTTTTTGTTTCGACTGTAGGATTTCTGTAAAAGCATGGTTTCTGTTCTAGGGTAGTCTGTATATTGTTAATACACTGTGACAGCTAAGGTCGGGTTTGGTCAAAAGATTTACGAGGCGGTCAGGCTGGGCAATAAATCATAAGGTTATTGAAGACTAGCTAGCTATAATATCTAGGTCTAGAGGATAGTTTATATAAAAAGAGGCTATTCTAAGCTTATAAGGAATATGCAGTAATTGTAGAGAGAGCTTATAGCTAACATATAGTGATTAGAGGTATAGCTTACTATATATATATAGTAAGCGCTATATATAATATAATTAGTTAAGCTATTAGTTAGAAGAAGGTTAGTTTAGTTTATAAGGGTGGTTTATAATATATTCCCCCCTTTTTTTAGGTCTTTTATCCTTAAAGATCTATTTTATTTAGCTTTAAGTAGCTATTTT
>AFRA01000310.1:0-33522 GCA_000223055.1 Claviceps fusiformis PRL 1980
ATACTTAATATTATTATAGCTATAAGTAAGTATTAAAGAATATTTAAAAATACTATATACTAAGCTTTTTAAGCTAATTTATTATACTTTTAGTTCTTTTTTTAAAAATAATTTAATACTAAAGAAGTAAAGCTTTCTTAGCTTTTTACTAAGTATATATAGTTATAAAGGTTTTAATATTTTTATAAAGCTTAAAAGTAACTTTTTTTTAAAATATTTAGTATTATTTATTATTAAAAAAACTAAAGATATATATCTTTACTTTAAAGTTTTTTAAAAAGTTAATAATATTTTCTTTTATAAATTAATTTATATTATAGTTACTTTAAAGAAATATAAAAGTACTTTACTTACTTAAAGTTTTTTTAAAAAATTTAATAAAAACCTTTAAGTTAAGTTTTTTAATAAAACTATTAAATATAATTATAATAATAAAAAAAAGGTTTTTAGCTTAAGCTAAGTTAAAGTTTAGTTATTTTATATTAATTTAATTAAAGAAAAAAGAAAATAAAGTTAATAATACTTACTTAAGTTAATTTTTAAGGCTTATAGTATTAAATATAAGTATAAGTAATAAATAAATTAATTAATTAAAAGGCTTTTTTTATTTATACTTTTTTTTTATAAATTTAATTATATTATTATTTAATAAGCTTAACTAAGTTATTATTTTTATTAACTTTATAAATTAAAATTAAAATTCTAATAAGTATACTTTAAATTATAAATGAAATAATGCCTATAATAAAAATAACTATATAAAATTTAATAAAATTAGGTATAATTAAATAATTTATAGTTTTATTTATTTTAAAAAAAAAGCGATTAATATTTTAAATAAGTTTTAATAAAACCTTTAGTAAGCTTTTTTTTTTTTAATAAATTAACTTTATAGCTTTATACTTTAAAGGATAATAGTTTTAACTTTATTAAATATAATATTAAGGTAGGTAATTTTTTATATTAATTAAGTTTTAAACTATTTTTATACTTCTAATTAAATAATTTAAAAGTTTTATAATAGGTTTTTTATAATTATTTAATTTAATTTTATAGGTTTAGTAAGTTATAATAAAGTTTAACTTTAAATTATAGCCTTTAATTATATATCATTATTTTTATATAATAAAATAAGTTATATAAAGGCTACTTAACTTACTTTACTTAAGTAAAACTATTATTTATAATAAAAAAAAGAATATATATTATATACTTAAATAAAGAAGTATATATATAATTAAAGATATTTTTATTATATTTTAAATTTTTTAAATATATAGATTTAGCTTTTTAGTTATTAAAGCTATATAAAAAAGGGATAATTAAATAGTTTTTTATTTAATTAAATAGTTTAAATTATTAAAGAATAAAATTAAAATAATTATAAAATAAAATATAAATTTATTATACTATAATAGTAACTAAGAATATTATAATTAATAGTATTATAATAATAAGTACTTTTATACCTATACCCTAGAAAAGAAAAATAAGAAAATAAATACCTTTTTTTAACTACCTAAGGACTTAAAACCTATTTATATCTTTTAATTAAATAGTTTAATTACATTATACTAAGGTCTTACTCCTTTAGCTACCACAATACCTTCTTCTAAATAACTGCAGTCTATGTTCCTTCTTCCGCAACACACTAGAAAGATAAGTATATCTCTCCTAAATACCTAGAACTAAACTACATTATTTATAAAATTAATAAACACTCTATAAGCTAGCACTAACTACACTATAAGAACCTAGCGCCTTAGAACTTATATATAAACTTAATCCTAGTTATCCCTAATAGGCTATAAGGCTATACACCCCTTATATTAGGTACTCTTTACAAAATAAATATACTAATTATTAATAAGGTAAAAGAATATAGAAAGATAAATAATAAAATAAGGATAAAGGTATTAATATAGTAGAATTACTACTAAATAGCTATAAAGGCACTATTTAACTTAGAAGTAGAGAAATTAATAATTTACTTAAGGATATTAAATAAAGAAGACTAGGCAAATATAAAGGTAAATACTATACTACTAGCTAGTGCCTGAGGTAAAGCGCTTAATTATAAAGGTATATTAAATAAATTAGTTAGTATTACTAATAGTATAGGTTATAATAAAATATATTAAGCTTACTACTATATTACTAATATATAAAAGGATATACTCTTAGGTACTAACTAAGTAAAGAACTATAAGCTAAAAATTTTATTTTAAAAAAATAAAGCTTAGCAGTACCTAATAATATAAGAGCGCCTTATATTTACTAGGTATATAAAGTAAATTTACTATAAGAGAAAAAATATAATTATATTATTAATATTAGCCTTAGTATAGGTTAAAGAGATACTAAAGATTAAGAAAGGCAAAGTTACTTTATAAGTAAAAGAAGATAATATAGTAGAACTATAGCTAAATAAATAGAATACGTATAATAAGTAACTAAATAGTAACCTAGCTAAGAAAAAGCTACTAAAAGTATACTAAGATTTTATAGATATATTTTTAAAAAAGCTTATAGGCTAGCTCCTAGCCTTAGAAGAATAAATATACATAATTCAATTAATTAATAGTAAGATACCCCTTTAGAGACCTATTAATAACCTTACTAAGAAAGAGCTATAAATTCTTTATAAGTACTTAATAAATATATAGTATAAAGGATAAATTTAATAATTTATTAGTCCTTTAGGCACCCTAAATCTATTTATGCTAAAGAAAGGAGGTTAGCTAAGGCTATATATTAACTATTATAGCCTTAATAAAGTTATAAAGAAGAATAAAGCCCTATTACTACTAATCTTAAAAATCCTTAACTAACTAAAAGGAGTAAAGGTAGTAATAAAGATTAAATTAAAAGATATATAGTATTAGCTATATATCTATAAGGGCAATAAGTAGAAAACAGCATTTTAATATTATTATAGGCACTTTAAATATCTTATAATACCTTTTAGCCTTATAATTACACTAGCTACCTTCTAAGAATATATTAATAACGCACTAGTAGGGCTTATTAATACTATTTATATTATTTACCTTAATAATATCCTAATTTATAGTAGTAACCTAGTAGCGTATAAAGGATATATTAAATACGTTCTATACAAACTTTATAAAGCTAAGCTTTACACTAACCTTAATAAATATAAATTTATAATAACTTAAGTTAGTTTCTTTAGTTTTATAATAACATTAAATAGAATTAAGATAAAGCCTAAATACATTAAGGTAGTAGTAGAGTGGCTACTACCTTATAGTATATTAGATATTTAATATTTCCTAGGGTTTATAGGATTCTATAAATACTTTATTTAAGGATATAGTAAGATTACTATTCTTTTAATAAACCTACTAAACGGTAATAATAAGGGCCCTCTATAGCTTAGTAATAGTAAGCTAGTAGCGTTTAACTTATTTAAGTAAAAGTTTCTTAAAGCCCCTATTCTTATTTACTTTAACCTAAAAGCATAACTTAGAATAAAGATAAATACATTAGCCTTTACTATTAGGGCTATTATAGCTTAACTATAGCTAGGTAGCTAGCACCTAGTAGCTTATATATTGTATAAACTATTTAGGTTAAAACTAAGATATATAACACTAGATAGTAAGCTCCTTACTATTTAGAAGGCTTTTTATATATAAAGGCACTACCTTACCTATTTAAAGCACCTTATTAAGGTTATTACTAATTACTTAAATTATAAGTACTTTACTATAAAGCTCAAGCTATTTAGCCACTAAGTTAATACTTTAAATAAGCTATACCTATTTAACTTTATTATAAAACACTACCTAAGTAAGCTAAACCTAGTAAACAGCTTATCCTATAAGCTAGACCACTTCTTAAAAAAAGTAGTAATAAAGGTATATAGATTATACCTACTACTATTTCTTACTAAATTCACTATAAGCAAGCAGCGCAGCCGTAATATATAGTTAGTAGCTAACACCCTAAATAGCTAAGATAAAATAGCTAAGCTAATAAGCTAGCTAACGCTACTATTTATTAACATTAAGTCGCAACCTAGCTACGCGCTAGTACCTATAGAGATAGATATAGTATACCCTACCTAAATTATTTTATTATAAATTAAAGGATAAGCTAAGTAGGAGAGACTAGAAAAGGTAAGATAAGTAAAAGTAAGTATGCTTTAACCTTATAATAAGTTAAGATTATAGCTAGTATCTAATAACTTAAGCCTAAATACTAAGGCACTGTTAAAAGACTAGCTAGTAAAGAGTATAAATATAGTAAGTAAAGGGATAGGTAGCTAAGATAAAGGAGTCTTAGAGAATAAGACTAAACCTCCCCTTAACTTTATAAGGCACTTAGGTTAGCTCTACCTATTAAGTAGTAGACTTTTACCTAAGGAAAGAACCTACTAAAAGCTTATAGTAAGGTTAGTAGCTATTAAGAGAACCTTTACTAAGTTAATCTTTAAGTAAGCTAACTATAAGAAATTAGTTGCTTTAATATTTAAGTTTTTAAAGTTTATATAATTAAAGAATGCCTTAGTATAGTTATAGTTTAAGCTACTAAGCAGTAATAAAGCACTATTATCCCTAAGGAGTACTACTTAAATAGTTAATAAAACAGACTACTACTATATAAGAGTTAGACTTATGTCCTAGCTAGTATAAGGAGTAGGATATTATAGCTAATGTATAGTAACCTAGCAGCGGGCTACTCGGGTATAAGTAAAATAATTAAATAAGTTATAAGCTAATATTTTTAGCTTAAGCTAAGGTAGGATATTAAAACTTATATTAATAATTATATAAGCTATTAGCTTAATAAGCTAAGGTTACACTAACCTTATAGCAAGCTAGTAGCATTATTAGTGCTAGAGAGATTATTTTAAGAAATCTCTATAGACATTATTACTAATCTACCCTATATTAAGCAGCTAAATAGTAGAATATATAATATAATTCTAGTAGTAGTGGATAGATTTTTAAAATATATACTCTATATTACTATAACTATAAAGGTAACTAGTAGTAACCTAGTAACTATTTTTATTAATAATATCTTTTAAAACTATAGCGCCTTAAAAGGTATTATAAGTAATAGGGGCACTGTTTTTACTAGCAAATTCTAAAGAACTTTCTACCACCTTTTAATAACTAAGTAGCTACTAAGTACTGCCTTTTACCTCTAAATAAATAGCTAAACTAAGAGAATAAACTAAATCTTAAAATATTACTTATAAGCCTTTAAATACATAGAATAAACTAACTAGTTAAACCACCTAGCCCTAGTATAACTTATATATAATATAAGCTATTATATAGCTTATAGCTATATACTAGTAAAGTTACTATAAGGATATAAGCCTTAAGGACTAAATTAAGTAACTAAGCCCCTAAATATTATTAATTAGTGTATAGAAATTAGGGTAAAAGAACTATAAAGTAAGTATACTAAGGCAAAGCAGCTACTAAGAAATACCTAAGCCTAGAATACTAAGTACTATAATACTAAATATAAACTAATAGATTTTAATATTAGTAATTATATCCTACTATTTATAAAAAATATTAACCTATAGTAGCTAAGCTAGAAACTTATAGTAAAGTATTTAGAACCCTACTAAGTTATTAAAAGAATTAGCTATTATAGCCTTACCTATAGACTAAAGCTACTATTAACCTCATAACTATATAATATATTTAATATTATAAGCCTTAAACCCTTTAAAGGTAACTTATACTAAGAGAAAGCAGCACTAGTGTTATGGACTAGCCTAGATAGCGACTGCAATCTAGTGTTAATAAAGTTATTATTATCCATAAGGGGGAAGGAAAGGTTACTATCCCCCTCCACTATGTGTCTAGCTTATATATAATGTGTGCTTATAGGGTTTGCCCTCTAGGTGAGGTGGGTCACCTTATATGCTCCTTATATGCTCCTTTCCTATTCTACTAAGGATCTAAGCCTCTAGCTTAAATCTATTATATAGCCCCCTGCTATACTGTTCCCTAGCTATAAGATAGTTAGCAAATAGTTAAGTTATAATAACACTATTAGGTTATAAGTAACATGCCCTACTAGGCAGAACTATGTATCCTAGCTAGTCTTAATCCAGCGCCTAGCATTAATAAAATAAAACCTAAAATAAAAACCTAAATAAAAAATTCTAAATTAGTAAGTTAATTATATCCTAAATATTAACTATAAATCTCTTAGTTAGCTCCCCTAAGCTTATTAGTATTATTTTACTATTATCCTTACTGCTAATATTCTATATCTATTAAGCCTCCTATTTAGATATTAATTAATACTTATCTATCCTTTATTATTATTTAATATTTTTCCTATATACCTTTTATAATAATAATAAATAATTTACTACTACTATTTACTAAATCTAAATAGTAAGCTTCCCTATTCCTACTACTCTATCTATTCTAAAAAAACTAAGGTTATAAGATTATATTTACTACTATTAGTGCTCCTTCTCCTCCTTTCTTACCTCTAAATAGCTACTATATTTTAAGCTATTATAAGATAGAAGGTAACTTAGAGGATAAGTTATATACCCCTATAGATCTCTCCTAGCTAGATATCTAGTGCCTATTCTATATCCTCTATATAATAAACAATAGCTTATTTTTATATATACTAAGCCCTAAGTACTTTTATAAGGAGTACTAAAGGAGGAAATTAACCTATATAAGGGACGCTGCTATATTTACCTAAAGTCCTACTCTCTACTACCTTATTTATAAAATAGTAATAGCTATTTGCTATAGTAAGGCTATAAAGATACCTTATATTCTTGCCTATAATACCCCTAATAGTAAGGGGAAAAAGGTTATTTTAAATAAGCTATTTAAGGCTTTATATAATTGCTTTACCACTACCCTATACACTATAGAGAAGCATACTATACCTACTATTACTACTAGCTTCTTACCTATACTATCCTTTTATTTACTAGCCTAACCCTAGTTTACTACTAGTAAAATACCCTTATATTTACTGCTTATTTCTACTATTAATCCTACTACTATTTACTTATTAAAAACTAGTATTAACTATACTAATGCTTAGTTATTTAAGGTATAGCACTAGGTTAAACAATTAATACCTATATATTAAGATTTATTTACTTAACTTTAGTTATATTAGCCCTCTTTACTAACTTACTTACTACTATATTTAAAAGAGTAGGTATATATACCTATACTACCCCCTTTTATTTTATTAAGTATAATGCCCCCTTTTACTACTATTACGCCTCCTTTTATTACTAATACGCTTCCTTTTACTAATACTATAACACTACTTACTATCTACTAGCTTCTAATATTTATAATATTTACGCTTAGGCTACCCCTAGGTATCCTTAATCCTATACTATAAGGGCCTAACTTATCTCCTACTAGCTAAGAGTTACCCCCTTTACCCCCCCTTAGCTTACCCTCTATAGCTATATTAGCTAGGCACTATAAAAAGAAAAAAAAAAAAGAAGGGTTTAGCTAATAACCTTACCTAAGTAATAGTAGGGTATAGGAATATTATAACTAAATTAAAGCCTATATAGGGCCTAATAGTATTAAAGTTTATATTAAATAGTATACTATATAGTATTAATTAAGAGTTATAGTATACCCCCTTTAGTTTATTATTAAAATATATATCTCTTTATTATACTTTAAAATTTACTAGTGCTTTAGTATCCTCTAGATTCTTAAGTAGCTTTTATATTAGCTATATATAGCTAACCTATTTAACTAATATATTATAATAGCTACCTTAACCTTTAGTATTCTTTATAGCTAAAATAGACTTAACCTAGTACTTATAGGGTATATTTATACTATTATCTTAGGGCTAAATAAAGCCTAGTTAAAAGTTAAGTAGAACTTAGGAAGGGAGTGGATTATTTACTATATATTTAATTAAATTAATATAAAAGATAAGGTAGATACTACTAGGGATATTTAGTCTAATAGTAAGGGGTATAGAAGCTTTAAGTATAATATATTTAGCTATAACCTAGTCTAACTTCTTACTTAAATAAAGGGTTTAAATATTATAAAGGCTAAGCTAAACCTTATTACTAGCCTAATATTATTCTATAGGGCAGTATAATTAATTAGAGAACTTCTATTAATATTATTAGGTAAAATTAATAATAGCCTAGGTAAGCGCTATCCCTTACTTAATATACTTAAGGAATTAAACTACCTACCCCTTAAGGGACGTCTAGCTTTATATAAAAGCTAGTGTATACTATATTAAATTAATATTAAACCTATAAAGAGCTATATATATACTAAGGCTAGTAACTAATAAGTTATAGTTATTAAGTATAAGCTAGCACACTACTAAGTGTATAGGCTAGTCTATTTAGGCAAAAGAGACTATAATATATAAGACTGCCTAAACCTTCTAATTTATATATTCTATACTTCTATTAGTCTATAGGTAGTAGGATATAAAAAGGAGCTACTAAGTCTCTATAAAAGAGTATAGTAATAACTAAAAACCACTTACTTAGTCTAAGCTATAGTTAGATATAATACTTAAAAGGAATCTATAGAAACGCTATTAGTAGTCTAGGAAGCATTAAGTATATGCTTTAGTGCTTATACTTATTATAGCCTCTAACTAAATATACTTAAAAAGGCAGTTTATAATAACTATTAGGAACTAAGGGGCGTTTAAAGAGTTAGTTAGGAGGTTAGTTATAAAATCCACTAATATTTATAACTAGTACCTATCCAGCGCTAGGATAGGCTATAGGAGGCTTTAGCGTAGGCACTAGCTCTTATAAGCTCTATAGCAGTAGCAATTCTATATATACTGCGTAATGTCTATTAATATACCCTCTTAGTAATAATTATAATAGAGAGCTTAAAAGGTTATATTCTTTCCTAGGTAGCCTAATAGAGGTAAGTTATAGATCTATTAAATTAGTATAGTGGTTAGGGGCTTATACTATAGTGCCTAAAGGTAGCTATAAAATAGTAAAGCCTTATAAGTATTAATTATATAATCCTTAACCTACTAATGTATAGCTACTTTAATAGGAAATCTCTAAGCCTCTAATTATACTACTATAATCTTTAGGCAATATATAGAATTAGCTTATATACCTTAATTCTAGAGGCTTTAAAAATAGTTATTTATAAAGAAGTTATAGCCTTATAGGTTAATTACTATATTACTAGTTAGGGGCTAGTCCTGCTCTAGTGCTAGGGCAGGAGGGGCATAAGATAGCTATAATAGGCATGTAACTAATATTAGGTATAGTAATAGCTAGGCTAATATAGGGGCCCCTAATTTATCCTATTTATAGTAAGATAATGCATTAAGGCAGGCTACCTAAAAGCTTAATTAGTAGTAAAGGTAAAAATTAAAGAGAGAGAGAGTCTCTACCTAGCATACCTAATATTTTAATATTTCCTAAGGGCTAGTAAAGTATTCTAAGTTCTTATAGTTAGTAAGGATTATAAATAGCCTAAAGACGCTATAAAGCTTAGCAGACTATGCCTTAAAGTATAAGATAATGCTAAGTAGCTCCTTATTATAAATTATATAATTCTATTAAGGGGCTATAAGCTAAGTAGAGTAGTAGGTAATAAGTTATAGAATACCTATTATATTATACTATAAAAGGCAACCCCTAATAGCCTCCCCTAATGCATTAGCCTTTACTATTATATCTAAGGTAGGGTCCTATTAAGCTAGAATTAAAGCTAAGGAAAATATATTCTTAAGGCGCTAAAAGGCTATTTAATAAGCTAAAGACTAGATAAATAGGGCGCCCTTTTTAGTAAGGTTAAGTAAGAGTTTAATAAGGTTTAAAAAGTTAGCTATAAATTCCTAGTAAAAGTTTATAAAGCCTAAGAAGCTATATATACCCTATAGCTATATTAGTGCCTTTTATTTATAAATAGTGGCTACCTTAGCTAGGTTTAGTTGCACTATATAGCTAGCTTATACTATAAACCCTAGGTACTTAACCTTAGTTACGCTAAAGGCATACTTACTAAGGTTAAGGTATAGGCTAGCCTATTAGAGGCAGGAAAGAATCTCCTTAGTATGCTATATATGCTCCTTATATATACTACTAGTGTAAATAAGGATATTATTAAGATAGGCTATTATATAAACCCTTAATATATCCCCTAAGGCGCTATTAATATAACATTAGAATGTTATAAGTGCTCTAGCTAGGCTAAAGGGGTAGATAAGCTATTTAAAAAGGCTAAAATATATATAAAAGGCTATAAGAGCCTTATTCCTTTATATAATATATAGGTAATAGAAAGCAATATAAATATTTAATTTAGTAAACTACTAAGCGCCTGCTAGGGATTATAAAGTCTTCTTAATAAGTAGTAATAAGTATTAGTCTTAATTTATAATTTTATTTAATACCCTATAGTTTATATAAAAACGCTACCCTTTACTTACTTTCTTAACTAAAAGTATTAATATAGCTATTAAAAAGAAAAAAGCTTTAATTTAACCCTTATTTATAAGGTTTATAATTTATTTTTATATTTTTAGTAATTAGTCCTAGGGTATATTATAAAGCAGCGCCTAAGGTAGATCTAGTAGGCTACTATTAGGGTTCTAATATAGTTAAATATAGTAGTTAGCCTACCCTTAGTAAGAAGGAAGAGTGTTAGCATTTTTATAGTAAAATAAATCCTTAAAGTTAGCTAATTTATTTAATAAAAAGGAGAGGTTTTTATTCTTTTTTAAAACTATTAGGTTTACTATAGATATAAAAATAATATTAATCTCCTATAGGCTTATAAATATAATACTACTTACTTTACCTAACTATAAAGCCTAGTAAGCTAATTTTATATAAACTAAGCCTATAATAGTGGTTATAGGTAAGGCTACCCCTTAGGCATTTAAGGTATAAATCTCTAGGCTACCCTATATATAGATAATAAAGAGGCATTAAGTAGCATATAATATAATATTATTTTAGGCTATTTATAGCGCCCTTAGGATATAGTCTTATAAAAGGCTTAGGATTATATAGGCTATTATAGGGAATAACTAGCTATTTAGGTTAGCGCTAAACTAGATAAGGTAGGTAATTCTTAGGCGCTAGGAGGCGTTAGTATAACCATACTATATAACTATTATAGTAGTAGTTAGCGTATATAGTTAGGCTAAAGTAAGGCATTAAAGGCCTAGCCTTTAAACTATTTATTTACTTATAGTAGTATAGCTATTATAACTACTATTTACTTAAGCATTAATAAACTTAAAACTATTATATAAAAGAGAAAGGAGAAATAGTACCTTCTTTATATAATATTCTATCTCCTTATAAATATTTAAGCTAATGCTATTATAGGTATAGTATAGACTAATACTATTAATATATATTTTACTACTAAAACTTATATAGTAAGGCTATCTTTTTTTAAACTAAAGTTATTATTACTACTTAGTGCCTCTTTATTAAAGGTATTTAAAGCCTTAATATTAAAACCCCTTATTAGGTAATAGGTAGGAAGCTATATATAGTTCTAGATAAGGTAACTATTACTACTATAATATAAACACTAGTAAGTAGCTTTATAGCGCTTAATAATATTCTATAAAACCTAGGTTATTTAAATTATGCCTTTAGTGTCTATAGGCTTTATACTTAACCTACTTTTACTAAAGAACTTATAACTTTATTTAAAGCTTAAAAACCTAGTAGAATTAATACTTATTATAGCTATATTACTATCCTAGTTACATTTAGTTTAAGCATAATAATAAACCTTAATATACTCCTTAATTTAGTATAAGTTAATATTTAAGGCAATACTATAGTATTATATAACTACTATATAGTAGTTAGAGTAGGGGATATTATAGCCTATATAGTAATCCCTTATTTACTTATTAAGTCTAACTTAAAGCTAGGTAAGTTTTACTATATCTACCTAAGTGCTCCCCCTTATAAGGCATAACTTCTATTTAAAATAAATAAAGAAATTTATAAACTATTTATTTAAGCATTATTTTAGCTAGTTTAACTCTATAATTATATATTCCTCCTAATAAGGGTTTATAAATATAGTATTAAGGTATTTAAGGAAACAGCTTAGTGCATACTAATAGTTACTACCTAGCTTAAAAAATAAAGCTACCTATACTTAAATCTTAAGCAATAGATTCTAGTAAATAAGGAACTATTTATTATAGTTAGTACTAATAAAGTCTAAGTTAGCCTCTAGCTTATATGCTATAAGGCTTTGCTAAGCCTAAAATAAGGCCTTATTTCTATTATAGAGGTTCCTTATTAGAAGCAGCTTACGCTTAGGTTATACCTAGTTAGTTTATATTAAGGTATCTATATAGGATGCTTAGTTTATTATAGCTATATAGTAGCATAGTTCCTTAAGCTAAGCTACTAATAAAGCAATAGTTTTATAGAGATAGTGTAAGTCCTATACATTGCCTAATTAGGCTACTTATTTATAATACTAAGGATTTATTACACTGCCCTTATAAAGATAAATATTATAAGTAGCATTATAATAGATAATAATTATTATAAACTAGCCTAAATAGTGACTGTAATCTAGTGTTAATAAAGTTATTATTATCTATAAAGGGGAAGGAAAGGTTACTATCCCTCTCCACTATATATCTAGCTTATATACAATATATACTTATAGGGTTTGCCCTCTGGGTGAGGTGGGTCACCTCACGTGCTCCTTACATGCTCCTTTCCTGTTCCGCTAAGGATCCGAGCCTCTAGCTCGAATCCATCACAACTAGTATAGTTACTACTTAAAGGGGAAGTAAAGCTATATAAGGTAGAATAAATTATAACCTATAAATATAAGGGTAGATAAAGAAAATATTTAGTAAAGTAGAAAGGCTATGATCAGTCTAAAAACTTATAAGTGCTATGAAAAAACTTTACCTTTAAAAATATAATAAAAGAATATAAGCAAGTAGCATATAGCTAAATAGCTGTATAGTTATAGGTTAATAGGTTAAAGAAAAATAATATATTATTTCCTAGTAAAAAAAAAATAGGGCAAATTAATTTAGCTAAGTAAAACTAATAATAATAAAAAAATATACTAAAAGCATAAGATAAGCTAATTCTACCTAGTAACTATACTACTATAACTTATTGTTATTATCCTCCTTCTTAGCTAAATTTCCTATGAAGTTAGAGAGAGCCTCTAGAAATATATATAGCCTAATAGGGCGTAGTAAAGATAGGGATAGGGTCTCCCCCTATACTATATATAAAGTAGGCTAACTAAAGAGCTAGTAAAGAGTGAGCAGTAAGTAAGGAAATAAGGTAAGGAGAATAACTTATTATATAGAAATTTTTATAAATAAACTATAGGTAGTTAGACTAATTAATAGCAACTAGCAATTAGTTTACAGATATAAGCTACTATATTGCTATATCCTAGCGGCGCTATCGCTCTAAAGCAAGCTTAGAGAACAATTATGCCTATTTAGCGCATCCTAACTTATCTATATCTTTTTACTTATTAAGGGCTAAATTTAGCGTAAAGATAGCAGCAAGCAGACCCTATATAGTAAGTTAGTAGCAAGTTACCTAAGTGTAGAGTAAGCATACTAAAATCTAAAAGTACTCTAAATTATTAGTCTTCTTCTTTATAAGGCAGAAGATATTTTAATAAAGACACACTTGATATGCGTTTTGCTAGGAGGATACTATAAGTTAGTAGTAATAACTAGGTAAGGTTACGATAAAAAGGAACTCTTTAACTTATATAGTAATAACTTTTATTATCATACTTATAAAGAGTATATTTAGTGCTAGCCCCTATAAATTAATATAAAAAAAAGCCTATTAGTAATAGTAGTAGCTACCTTATAGTAAGTTACTTACTATTAAAGGGGCTGCATATAATAGGGATAGGAGTCCTATCTATAATATATTAAGGCTATAAGTTATATTCTTCCTTATTATTAGTTAGGGGCTTAGGTTATAACTTCTAGGCATAAACCTAATAACTATACTATAGATAGGGAAGCTCTTCCTTACTAATAATAAGAGCATAGCTATTAGCACTAAGTTAAGTAACTAATAAAGTATAAGGGATAACTTATATTATAATAGTTATAATGTTAGGGGCAGTATTAAGTTCTATAGCAATACAGTAGTAGCGTTTTATTAAAGGAGTTTAGTTTTTAGGTGCTATAGTAAAACTAGCTAGAAGTTAGCAGCTAGGAGGCAGTAGGGTAGCTAAAGAACTTATAAAAAGTTAGTTAGAAAAAAAAAAGAGAAGCTATTTATAAGAGTAGAGATAGGCAGTAGACTATTAAAGGGTAGCTAGATAAACTAAGTTAGTAGAGAGCTTAGGTAAAAAAGAATAAGAAAAGAAAGAGAGAAAAAGAAAGAGTAGTAACCTTACTAGGAGCTAGCTAAGAGGGTAAACTTATATTTAGTAATAAGGTTATTAGGAAGAAAAAGGTAGAAAAGAAGGGGGGAAGAAAAGGCTTTTATAGTTACCTAAGAACTAAGGGAAATAAGGCTATTATATATAAGAGCAACTCTAGCTAGGCAGCTAAGGCACTTAAATTAGTAAATTACAGCGTACTAGCTATAGCCTAGCCGCTTATTAATGGCTATTAGCGGCTATAGTAGTAAAGTAAGCCCCTAACTTAATAGCTAGGCTGCGAAAAAAGAGGAGGTTAGTTATAACAGACTACCCTCTCCTAAAACCTACCAAATTAGGAGCATTATAATAATTATATTAGAAGCTAGTAGCGTTACTATAGCTCTCTTCTATTACTAAATAGCTTACTCTTACCTTTAAATTAATAAAATAAAGAATAACCTAATTGCCTCTAATAAATAAAATATATTATAATAATTATATAAAAGACTAGTAGCATTACTATAGCTCTCTCCTACGCTTTTAGTTACTATATAAATACTTAGATAAAACAATACTAGTTACATTCTAGCAAATTAGATGCATTGCTATTATTACATAAAGGGCTAGTAGCGTGACTGTAGCCCTCTTCTATGCCTTTTATTACCTTTAAATAGCTTATTTTTACTATATAGATATTTAGATAAAGCAACACTAGCTACTATTAAAGGAATAGAATATAGTATAATAATTATATAAGAGGCTAGCAGCGTTAGTATAGCATTCTTATATACTCTCCTTTATCCCTAGCTGCCTTATTTCTACTATTAAATTAATAAAGAGAAGTAATACTAAATACCTTAGTAAACTAAAAGGTAAGTAAGTATAATAAGGGGATAAAAAAAGGTAAATTAAATTACTTAGTAGGTATACTACTATATTACTATAATCCCTAAGTAAGAAGAAAGTAAGGAGGAAGTAAAGGTAAAAACATTATAATATAATAACTAAAAGCTAGCAAATTAAAATGCATATAAAACAATACTACTAGCAAGCAGCGCAGTAGCAGCGTAGTTATATAACTAGCTAAAAGCGTATAATATAACGTTATAGCTTAGTCTAGACTATAGAGTTAAATAGTAAAAATAAAGGTATTCCTAGATATACTTTATATAGGAATAAATCTAGCGCATAGTAAAGGAGACATAGTAGTAGCCTTAGGGGAGTAGCAAAATAGCAGTAACCTATTTATAAGGCTATAATTAGGGTAATTATAAGGAAAGGGGGGGTATTTTATTATAGCTATATATAGCTATAACTACTTATATAGAGAATATATAGATAGCACTATAGGGCCTAAGGTAGGCGTAAGGAGAGTAAGTATATAATAGCCTTGCTATAAGTTAGTAGCGCACTAAAGAGGTATATAAAAGGAAGAAAGAGAATATTTATATAAGAGAGTAGAGATTTATACCTTTAAGCACTACCCTCTACTTAGTAGCTACGTTGCAGTGCATACTCTATATCTCAGTCCTCACTCCACTAAGCCATCTCCCATCCCTAGCCTTGACACTTATAAAGCCTAGCTAGTAACTAGAATCTATTAATAAGGTTAATAGGTATAAAGGGAAGGAAGTAAAAAACCCCCTTATAGCTGCTAACTATATAAACTATTAATTACTTTTACTAATTATATATACCTATAAAGCTAAATACTAAATATAAGATATTAGATATTATTATTATAAATTTTCAAGTAAATTAAATAGTACTAAAAGTAACGCAAAAGCTTATATTTTTTATAAAATATAGTGGACTATAGCTTGCTATAGTGCTCTGCTCTGTAGAGCAGTGGATCTGTACGTGCACGCTCACTAATTCTACTACCTTAGTAAGCCGTGCTCTACAGCACTCATCTCCATTATTTCTAATAATACTTAACTACTTATTTATAACTTAAGTATTTCTTCTCTTTATAACTTTATAATATACTACACCTATTATATAAGTACCCCTAATTTACATGTAACATCTAGCACGTAACATTGGTATTTAAAATAATCTTATAAGGGAAAATAAATATTAAGATATATATATATATAATAAAATATAGTTAGAAGAATTTATTATTAATAAATCTTTTAAGCTAAAAGCTAAGCATAAAAAGTAAGAAAAGTGTGGTGTTGTGGCCACAACTTCGGTCGGCTATGCGGCTAATCAAAGCGCGTGCATCTTTATAGTGGACCCACCCGGTCGCCCGGACAACGCTGCACCCGACGTTTCGCCCGCACCGAGGTTTTGCCGTTGAGAGCAATTCCAACAAATAGCTATACAAAATGTTACGCATCGCGAGATCCCTAAGCTCGTCTTAGCCTAAGCTCTTCGGAACCCGCGGACCGCGATGCCCTAGTTTAGCCTCATATATCAGGCATCTTGCCAGATATGCCCATACCATACATTTTGTGTAGTGTGAGCATTCCTAGACAGATCATGAATACATCATCAGCTCCTTCTGGATGTAACACAAAAGAAAAACAAGAAGACAACAAAGTACAACACATAGAATATAAGCCTAAGAAAAAGAAAGAAAAAGAAAAAGAAACCGTTAGTTTCGCGCACGTGATCTCTCATTCGCGATCTGAATAAACTGATCACGATACGTTCTCGCGAGCTCTCTAAGATTTCTTAACGCTTGAATGCCATCAAGCCAAGTCTCATAATCAGACTTCAGATCAAGGCCTCTAATTTGCGTCATATGAAAGCGTGGTTTTTGTCCTGGTTGGGGAGAAGCGGTAGGATGGTGCGCAAACAGGCTTAGAACGCCATAACTAAAGACTGCTGAAAATGCATAGGCATTACCGTCGTAAATTGGCTCGCTGTCCAGAAGATAGTTTTGTAAGGTATGCATGATAAAGGCCCCATGCGCGCCGCCCAACATTACTTGCAACTCAGCCACTTGTACTTTTCCCTGGGAACCTTTAACTTCTAAGACAAAGTTTGGAGCTATACAAACGCCGCTTATCTTAGAAGGAATGATTATTGTATCAAGCGCTTGTCGAACTTCTTCATCCACATCTTCTTCGCGAGCTCCGTCAAAACGATCGAGGCATGGATGAACGGTAGTGTTGTTGGTCAATGATGCCATGTTCTTAAATGAACAATTTGCAGAGTATTCAATGTTAGATTCGCCGACCAAGGTCGGTATTGCTTTATCAATAAGTGCCTGTTCAAAATGCTCACGGCTTTTGGCCTTGAATGCTCGGAAGGCGGTCTTAGACATGAAAGATGGTGAGACGGATCTCCGGGCACTTTTTAAAGTCTGCTGAATAAAACTTAAGTTCGCTGGCTCTGGAGGATCACTATCGCCAGGTAACGCGAAATCCGGGGGAAAGATTCCATTCTGTTTGCAACGCTGTTCAAAGTTGACATCGTATGCAAACGATCTTCGCGGCGTTTTTTTAGAATTAGCAGAAGTCGGCTCAGTAGACTCCGATGACCTATCCGCTGAAGAGGAGGTTGGTAGAGAGGCCATCGCATATGTTAGGGTCTCCCAATATTGGGACTAAATCAATAGGTTAGTCGATGGGAGCGAAAAAAAAAAAAGAATCTCAAAAAATCGAGTGAAGTACCCCTCTAAGATGACAAAGATTCGGACCACCACTTCTTGCGAGTCTGGCAAGTGCTTCGTATCCCCTTTCCTGAGTGTTGGTAACACCCGCGGTGCAAATATGGGACACGGCCGGCCTTGAACAAGACTTTTGACGGTTTCGTCGGTCGAGCTCTAATAAAGCCTGCCGAGTAAGCCAGACTGTTGACAAGCTGTCGTAGAATTCGGGAGGATGATGTATTTGAGGGTAGGCTTTTCTGCGCATCGGCAGTTGTTTGAGTTTAGAAGGTTGAGAATGGTTTTTAGCTCCTTCATTTTGATAGTGTTGAACGCGGTTATATACTGCTGGAGGTCTTGCCTCTCGTGACCTCTCCCGTTTCTGCGGCCGAGCCATAGTAAGCGACAAAAGCAACTCGGGTCTAAGGAGTAATGTAATGTTGGCTAGAACAGTCGCTCACGAAACACGGAGTGCTGCTGCAGGAAGAGATGTCTCGCTCCTGCACGAAGGAGTCCTGCACGAAGGAGAGAAGAACGAAGGCTAGCATTGGGTTGCGTGGGAGGTCCCCGCTGACTAACAGTCCACAAATGCCTGCCGGACCGAATGACCGTCAGTGGCTGATTATGCCCAAATCCGTTGCATGTGGAGTAAGTGGCGTGGCGAACGACGTCGGGCCGACAGACGGCGCTCGGGCACTTAAAAGGATACCTGTTACGTGCTGGATGTCACATGTAAATGGGGGTACTCACACAAATAGGTGTGGTACGTCATGAAGTTATAAGAAGAAGGAACACTTAAGTTATAGGTAGGTAGTTAAGTGTATATATAGTTAAAGTTGTTTTCTCTAGCTATATATAGCAGAACCCTCTTTTTATAAGGTAGGTTCTACCTCTAGGAATAAACTATAATAAGTCCCCCTCTTTATAAAAGAAAATATAGCTTATTTTAAGCTATTTAAATAAAAAAAAAAGAAAAAAAGAAAGGAAAGGAAAAAGATAAGCCTATAGTAGCTTACCTATAAAGCTAAGGAATTAGAAAAAAAAGAAATAAAGCTATATAGTTTATATATAGCTAAGTTATAGCCTAATCTATAAAAGTTATATTAATAAGGAAAGAAAATATAAGTAAGTAAAATTAATATAATATCCTATATTCCTTATAAAACCATTATACCCCCTAGGGTTTATCCCTAATATACTACTATATTCTATACTATTACTACTTATTTCTATTACTTATAAATATATTATTATTACTAATAGCCTCCTTCTTACTAATAGCTTTATTAGCTATAGGGTTATTAAGGTTTATAGTATAGTTTTAGTGTATTATTATAAAGTAGATATTATTAGCTAAGGTATATTAAACTATAGGGTTAACTAGAATTCTTTTAAAGATCTTTTATTCTTAATAGTTAGCTATAGTATTAAAGGTATAAATATTAAGGGTTATAACTATAGCCTTAGCTTCCTTTTAATATTAAATAAAACCTACTTTTTTATAAAAATATATTATATTAAAGTTAAGTTCCTACTTAGTTTTATTAATACCTATACTATATTAATCCTTTTAGGTATTATTAGTATATATATTATAGCTTATTTTATTAGCTAGTATTTAAATATAAGTAGTAAGTATTTAGATTCTCTTTATATTAATATAAAGAACCTTATAGTATATATTAACTAAATATAAATAATACTTAATAAAGATACTAGCTTAGTCTTCTATTAGTCTATAATAAGTAATAGAAATATAGTTAATACTAGTATAGTTATAGGCCTTAGTAAGATAAATAAAGAAATTAATAAGCTATTAAGCTTAAAGGATTTTAAAAAGAATAATTTTATTATAAAGGTTTATTATATTTTTAATACTACTTTTAATATAAGCTTAAAGGTTTTACTTAGTAAAAGTTTTATTAATATAAATAGTAATAGTTAAAGGAAGCTAAATAAAAGTATTTATATTTAGTTCTATAATATAGTAAATAAAAGCTATATTTAGCTTTAATAGGCTACTGCTTATTAAAAGGTAGTATAATCTATAGATTTTATAAAGTAGGAATATTTTATAGAAACCCTTTTTAATAAGGTCCTTAGTAATTATAATATAGTATAATTTAAAAATAGAAGGTCTTCTTATTTATTATATACTACCTATAGTATTAGCACTATAGTAAGCCTTAAAACATATATTACTTAGTTTAGCAAAAAGGTTAAGTGTCTCCTTATAATCTTAGTTAATCTCCTTTCTAGTTAAGAGGGTCTTCTAAGGTAAAGTTAGTATTATATAGCTAGTTATAATAGTTTCTATATTAAAACTAAAGAAACTCTATATAGCTATATAAAAAAATAAAAATTTAGAATCCACGACACTCAAGTATCAGCTTCCGGACAATGGGGACCGACGGATTCTCTCTGGCATCAAGGTCCTTGATCTATGCCGCATCATTGCCGGTCCCACCATCGCCAGAATTTTAGGTGAATATGGCGCCGAGGTTCTCAAGGTGACTAGTCCGCATCTCAGTGACGTCCCGTTCTTCCAGGTAGACGGAAATATGGGAAAGCGCACGGCGGAACTGGATCTTAAGACGCCGCAAGGACGAAAGATATTTGAGCAGCTGCTTGAGTATGTCGACGTGGTTGTTGATGGCTATCGACCGGGTGCGCTGGACAAGCTTGGGTACGGCCCAAAAGCCATGGCCGATATTGCAGTCAAACGTGGAAAGGGTATTGTCTATGTGAATGAGAATTGCTTTGGGTACGAAGGAGAATGGGCTGGGCGTCCAGGGTGGCAGCAGATTGCCGATTGTGTGAGTCTCTATTCCTTTCTCTGCTCTTTTCTTTTTCTTTTTCTTTTTCTTTTTCTTTCTGTTTCTTTTCTTTTGATTTCTTTCCCCCCTAGCTTTCTAGCAGTGAGAACAAGTCCCTTGTATACTAACCCTCTAGTAGGTTACCGGCATAGCGTGGGAACAGGGACGATTCATGGGCCTCGACGAGCCTGTTGTCCCTCCCTTCCCCATATCCGACTACGGCACTGGCTGCATGGGAGCCATCGCTGCATTGGCCGGACTATACCACCGAACCACAAAGGGAGGCTCATGGCATGGCATGGCCTCGCTTTTGCACTACGACCTTTTGCTCTTCAAGGTCGGACTCTTGCCCGAGTCGGTTCAGAAAGAACTGCGCCAACAGGCTGGGCCCGACTTTCTCGCCCTGCGACATGCCCACAGCGTCGACCAGATATCAGGCACGGCTCTTCGAAGGATGCGCGAGTTGTACCCGCAATTCGTGGATGACCCCATGTACCTGGATCACTGGTTCTCGGAAAAGTACAATGCGGACGTGTCTGCGGTTCTGCCTGTCGTCGAGATTGAGGGCCTCGATATATGCTTCGGCAGAGCGAGTAGACCAAATGGAAGCGACGAAGCTGTGTGGGATGCAGGAGGGGGTAGAGATGAGAGGTTGACATGAAGCTAAAGTTTTTTCCTCTTTTCCTCTTTCCTCTTCTTCCCCCCCCCCCCCTTTTTTTTTTTTTTGTTTTCCACTGCCCCCGCCCTCACCCTTCCGCGAGTCTACTGTGGCGAGCCAGAAGGCAGCGGCTGGGGCACTGGAGAACAATCCTGCTGTACTTAGCCGCCGTGCCGCTTACGACTCCGAAAGCTCCGACAGCTCGGACAGAAATGGCAAAAGACGGGACCGGAGCCAAGAGGCCAGGTGGCCAAGTCGCCAAGCGATGGCGCCACCGCGTGCCGTCCCTCGTGCAGGGTCCAATGAATGTTCATGCACGACCAAACATGAGGGGCCCCCCACGAGTCGAGGACAGTTTCCCCTCACTTATCCCCCGCTCGAGCAGGCATTCTGCATGTCTATCCGGCACGCTCGGCTGTTAGCGTCTCGGTTGTCGAAGAATGTGAGCCGAGCCGGTCCAAGAGCGGAGACGGAACCCAGTTGCCGGCCCAATAGCCGAGCATCACACTTATCTGTCCTACCGCTGTATCGGATTCGGGACCACCTCCAGGCCAAGCCAGTTCCTTTTTCTAAGCATAACTCTCCGCTCGACGAAAGGAACGAAAAAAGAGAAACAAAAGAGGAACAAAAAAGTGCTTCACCTCACGCATCAAATCTCAACGAATTTCCAACTCTCTCCCCGCTCTTTCACTCACCCACGCGACGAACATCTCTACGACAAACGCCCTTCCACAATGAGCTTTCAACCTCCTCCACAAGAAAAAGGCAATGTCCTCGGCCAGGAGTTTACGCTGGCCGTCATTGACGCCATGGGCCCCAACGCGCCGCCGCGGCTGCGCGAGGTCATGGCCAGTTTGATCCAGCATGTTCATGACTTTGCACGCGAGGTGCAGCTCACGACGGATGAGTGGATGGCAGGCGTGCAGTTGATCAACGAGGCGGGCCGGATGAGCACCGAGAAACGGAATGAGACGCAATTGCTGTGCAATGTCATTGGGCTCGAGTCGTAGGTTTTCTTTCCCTTGTTCTTTTTCTTTTCCTTTTTCTTTCCCCTTTTCTTTCCTATTTTTCTTTTCTTGTCTTTCCTTTTTTTTTTTTTTTTTTTTTTTTTTTTTATTCTCACCCTTCTGCTTGGGGCCCTACCCCCCCCAAAAAAACATGAGAAAGTCTAATTATTGTCTTCATCTCCCTCGCCACCCACAGCCTCGTCGACAACATCACCTTCCCTATCGCCGCCACCAACACCTCAAACGGCCTGACTGCCTCGTCCATCCTCGGCCCCTTTTGGCGGGCCGATGCGCCCCATCGCGAGAATGGAAGCACCATCACCTTTGACACGCCTCCTGACGGCGAAGTCGTCTACATGTACGGCAAGGTCACCAACGGGCGCACGGGGGAGCCGATTCCGAATGCTGCGGTGGATGTGTGGCAGGCTTCTACTAACGGTATGTGGCTAT
Source organism: Claviceps fusiformis PRL 1980 (assembly GCA_000223055.1). Classification (NCBI taxonomy): domain Eukaryota; kingdom Fungi; phylum Ascomycota; class Sordariomycetes; order Hypocreales; family Clavicipitaceae; genus Claviceps; species Claviceps fusiformis. The sequence goes on from AFRA01000310.1 coordinate 22,908, forward strand.
TGGCTTGTGCCTGTTTTGAAATACATATAGACGCAAAGAATATAAAATGGAAAAAAAGAAGAAGAAGAAGAAGAAGAAAGAAGACAACGAAGAAAGCTATAATGCATTCATACATTAAATTAACGCGCGTCACGTCCCACCAGGTCTCTACGAGCAACAAGATCCCAATCAAAGAGACTACAACCTCCGTGGCATCTTCCACACCGACCCAGATGGCAACTACGCATTCTACTGTCTGAAGCCGACGCCGTATCCCATCCCCACGGACGGTCCCGCTGGGAAGTTGCTCGTCATGATGGACCGACATGTGTTTCGGCCGGCGCACATTCACTTGATTGTGAGAAACCCTCCCCACTTGTTGAATTGTTTCTTTTTCTTTTTTTTCTATTAATGCCGCCCGTCCAACAACACACACCGTCTTCCCACAATGCCAACCCATTCTAACCTATCCTAGGTCCAAGCCCAAGGCCACAAGCCCCTCACCACCCAAGTTTTCGACAAGGACTGCAAGTACCTCGCCAACGACTCCGTCTTTGCAGTCAAGGACGAGCTCAGCGTGTCGTTTGTGCCGCGGGAGGGACACGCGCAGGCTGCGTTGGAGCTGGAGTTTAATGTTACGCTGGCGGAGGCTTGATGGGGCAGAGGGGGGCTGATGGGGTTTGACGACTACAAATGGATATGTATCTATTCTTTAAGAACGAAGCTGTTTCCTTTTACTTTCTTTACCAGCCTTTTCTCCGTAAAAGGCCATCTGTCGCGTTTTGTGTTGCTTCAACGACCTGTGCCGATAGTATGTGCACTTACCACTGGATATTATGCGAAAAATTAGTGAAGAAGGACATGAACGGATACGAAAGCCCCCGCCTATGTGCCAGAACTTTGTGACAGTACGAGCTGGTTCTGCGAAGGGGTCTACTCGGATCGTGGTGGACAGTGGAGAGCGCACGAATGCGGATATGACGAGGTGGATAGACCGTCCAGTGAGGCAGGAGGTATTAAGATGCCATGCTTCACGAAAAGATATGGGGTGTTGATCCACGTACACTTGTTGAGCAATACCAGAACACATACCGTGATGGGATTACACATAAGACACACGACATGTACACACCAGGCACGCACAGAAAGAGAAAGAAAGCATCCGCATCACTCAAACCCCACGACAACCCCATTCGGTAGCTCCAGACCCACGGGCAGCCCGTTGATGAACTTCTCCCGGTACGCCACGCCTCTGCTCTTGGCGAGATGCTCCTCAATGTCCTGGTACATGTCGTATCTGCGTCTATCATGTCAGTAACATGATCTTTCCGATCCGGCATCCCAAAGAAGGAGGGCTCGGAAGGAAGGCTTTCTGTTCCAGCAAATATGTATGTTGAACGTACGCATTCATTTCCTCAATAGTGAGTATCTGTTTAGGGTCTTCGACCTTGTAGGTCGCCGTGGAGGTATTTGCCGAAAAGCCTATTCATTTCATTAATAACCAGACTTTTGTTTTTGGATCCGTTTTCTGTCCCTTCCTTCTCATTTGATACTCTTGTGGGGTGGTTAGGTTCATTTTGCTTACCGATCCGTTCGTTGATGTTGTACGCGGCTTTGGCGGCGGCGGACTGCACCCGCGTTGCCCTTGGTAGGCGTACTTTTTCATACACGGCGAGGGCCTCGCGGATATCACCCCCGAAATGGTTCTCGTCAAAGAGGATGTCCAGCGCCGCGGCGTCCTCGATCGCCATGCAGGCCCCCTGACTCTGATGCGGCATCATGGGATGGCCCGCATCGCCCAGCAGACACACCACCCCGCGCGCAAGGTACGGGTACGGATCGTGGATCCAGAGCCTCCAGGGCCGAACCTCCTTTCCGATATCGAGGTGTCGGAACACCTGCCGATCCAGCTCGGGATACGGCCGCAGCAGATCCTCGGTGGGGAGGTCCGCGGCTCCCCACGTGTGGTTGGCGTAGTCGCCCTGCTCGCGCGAAAAGAAGCAGTAGTAGGAGAGGAGCTTGCCGCCGTTGCAAGGCGACAAGACGATCTTGTCCCACTTGCCTTCCTGGCCGCCCCAGTACTCGAGCGCGCTGTGCCGCGAGTAGTCGACCAGGCCGCGCCGGACGGCCTCCTCGGTGATGACATTTGCGTGCAGGCAGGATTGCTCCGACGGCCGCTTCTTGGGGTTGATGCCGATGGCGCGGCGGACGGCCGAGCCGATGCCATCTGCTCCGATGATGAGGTCGTGCTGGACAGTCGTGCCGTTTTCGAAGACGATTTTGCCCGAGAGTCCATCGACATCTTTGCACTAAAATCGTTCGCAGAAGTAATTGTGAGTGAAATGAACAAAGATTTCCTCCATTCCTTTTTCTCTTCTTTTTTTTTTTTTGTCCCCGAAATCTGCAACGAATCTGCCAAGGATTGTAGAAGGATGAAGAAACAAGACATGAATAAAATACACACACATACACAAAGGAAAAAAAAAAGAAAAAATAAAGAGAGAGAGAGAGAGAGAGAGAGGACTAACCTTGTGATTCACAACCAACCTGGCAGGCCTCCCCTCCCCCTCCTCGCCCAACGCACAATCTCTCAACATGGCATGCATATACTGCCGATAAAACAGATTATACACAAACCCCCATCTCGCCTCGTAGTCCTCCAAATCATACACGCTGACCGGCTCGCCCGTCCTCCAATCCCTATTGACCAGTTTCTTCAGCACGACGGGATCCCCCTTGGCCACATCCACCTTCCACTCGTGCAGCCACCTCGTGCCGTTGGCGGCGCAGGAGACCGACGCGCCCACCTCGCCTGCGAAATCGGATTTCTCGTACATGGTGACGGCGTGGCCGGCCCGGCGCAGGGCAATCGCCGCGGACATGCCGCCTATGCCGCCGCCGATGACGCCGACGTCGAGGCATCGCCAGCCGGGGAGGGCGTTGGAGCCCATCGGTGGATGTGGGTGATGGGCGTTGGGAAGTGATGTAAAACCAAGTCGCGTTGTTTTCTTGTTCTTGTTCTTGTTCTTGTTCTTGTTCTTGTTCTTGTTCTTGTTCTTGTTCTTGTTCTTGTTCTTGTTCTTGTTCTTGTTCTTGTTCTTGTTCTTGTTCTTGTTCTTGTTCTTGTTCTTGTTCTTGTTCCTTGGTTCGTGGTTCGTGGTTCGTGGTTCTTTTTTAATCAGATATCAATCGTTATCGGGAGCGCTGGCTTCTTGATTGTCTCGGGGGCCCAAACTGCTCCGATACCATCGCCACCTGCGTGACATTATATAGCCACATTTTGTGGAACCGGAGCAATCCAAACCGCTGGAGTGCGAATGTGATGAGAGTACGTGTATTGGACAAGTTGATGGGTGCGCACTGCGGAAGCGGGAGTCGCACCAGACCGTTGTGGTGCGTCACTGGTCACTGGCCACGGGTGCATCGCCCGCTCGGCTGCAGATAGCGATGACTTCATTGACCATCAACATGTTACATCCCCTAAGCACAAACATGCGTCTCGCTATCCTTGAAAACAGGCAATTTGAACAGCCGTCTTGCATTGTCCCTCCCAATCTTGGCTTTGTCGACCAAATTGATGGGCACCCCATCAAACCAATCACACGCATCCGCGAAACACTCAAACGGGTAGTCAATCGAGAACAGGTTCCTATCCGCGCCCACCTCGGCCATGCAAAACTGCAGCGTCGTGGTGGAGAAATGGCCGCTGGTGGTTATCCACACGTTTTGCTGGAAGTACTCGCGGATCGTCTTCTTGCAGTCCAGCCCGAGCGGTTTCTTGACGTCCTCGAACAAGTGGTTGATACGCCACATGTCAAAGGGGATGTGCTCGCCCAGGTGGCCCAGCACAATCTGCAGAGTGGGATGGCGGTCAAGGACACCATTTGTCACCATGCCGAGGAAATGGAGGCTCACGCCGTGGGCGAAGCTGAGGGGCGGGCCGATGAGCCATTTGCGCTTGGCCCAGAGCTTGTCGTACTGCGTGCCGGTGGGATTGCGTGGGTGCAGGTAGAAGGGCACGTCGAGCTGCGTCACCATCGACCAAAAGGGGTCCCATACCGGACCGTCGTAGAAGATCATGTCATCGCCGTCGGGGCCGGCTCGCTGAGTGTCGTTGACAATCAAGGGCGCCTTTGAAGCCGTGTTTTGTCACGCAGCGCTTGAGTTCGGCGGCTGCTTCGTGAGGGTCGTGCATGGACAAGGTGCTTTAGACGAGTGTTATTGGGGGTCCTTTTTTTTTTTTTTTTGGTTCATTTTCCTCTTTTTCCTTCCATTCTTCATCCTGTTCCTCCCTTTCTTTCTTTTTCCCGCAATATAGAAATCACTCACGCAAAAGCGCCGAATCGATCACACCGACCCTCAATGGCGCCGGCAATGTAATCATTAATCTCAACAGCCAAGTCCTGTGCCTCGTTGGGGTCCCATATATCCTGCACCCCGGGGGCCGTGTACGACAGAATCGTGTATCCGACGCCGTGCTTGTCCATGTAGTTGAGGCGAATGTCGCCCACGTCGCTCATTTCGGCGGCATGCTGGTCCGGGTTCACGGCGAAGAAGCCCGCCCACCATCTGGTTTTTTCCTGGAGACGGGGAAGCGCAAAGGCCTCTTCGAGGGCTACCTTGCCGTGCATTCTAAGGTTGGTGGGCGACTGAATACGAATGGATGTTTGTGGGCAGTGGAAGCCTGGAAGGCGGATGAAATCTCGGCAAAGGTGAAGATATTACTCATCAACTCATCACTTGACAGGCAGCTGCCTGACACTTGAGCATTTCCCCCGCATCCGCGTTTTATATATTCTCATCATGTTCTCCTTCTTTCCGTTTCTAATTTGAACTCATAATATTTTAGTTAGTGTAATCATATCAATCATAAATATTATAAAAAAAAATAGGTAGGGATTTTCTACATCTGAGGCCTCATTCGCTAATGCGTGTTCCAGAATCTGCTGCTGGCGGTTCAAGGATGCTGCCTCATGCAAGTAAGCTATTATCCCTGGAAGTGCCCGAATATTAGCGCCATCTGTTGTCCCATATCGTTCGCCCTCCCTTCAAATGCTACCAAGTTGGCATCAGCCACTGACTCACCAAGGGTCGTCCGGTCCACCAGGTATTTGTGCACTGTTAGTCAGCGGATGTCGCGCCAGCCTTGTTCATTTTCCAGCCAACTTTTCCACTCAGATTGGTCGACTTGTTTTTGTTGGCTATTTATGGCTCGCCCGCAGAAACGGCAGAGGTCAAAATGAAAGAGCAGCCTTGTACTAAACCTAAACAACAGTTGCGGAGAAAACATCACAACTATATCTATTTTCCTCTTACATTCTATAACTGCTTATTAAAAGTATATCTTACTGCGCAGGCCTTGTGAGAACTTAACCAATAAAACTAATAAAATTATAGTTAAAGGACCGTTATACTCTAGATTTATACTATAAAAAAAGGATATAAAAAACTTATTTAATCTATAAAATATAGTAGTCTAAATCTTTATTATCTTAAAGGGGTATTTTTCTTAAGTATTTAGTGTTTTTTTTTTTTTACTTTTACTAACTAATCTATATATTTAGTACTAAAGTATAGAGAGCGTTATATACTTTATACTATTTAATTCTAAGGGAAATATTATTAACTACCTATTTACTTTTAATAGTAACTTTAAATAGAATTATAAAAATAATAATATATTTTTACTATATTACTATTTACCTAATAGGACTTTACCTTTAAAGCTAGTAAACTTAAATATTATCTTATAGGCATTAAAAAGCCCTTAAAGATTAATATTACTATTTATTATATTTAAAGAAGCCTATTAGGACTTTTAGTATAAATACTATAGGCCCTATAAATGCCTACTTTAGTAGTATATAATTCTAACTATTACTAGTAAATTAAATATTCTAAATAGTAGAGGTTATTCCTTTAAAAACTTAATATTATTAACTAAAAATACTACTATAAAACTATACTTTAGTTTTTTTAATAAAGCTTACCTAAATATTATAAATAATAAAGTTAAAGAAAATCTTAATAAAATAATTATTCTTAATAAGCTTAAGTAGGGTAGCCTTTCTATAGCTTTAAACTTTTTCTTAAAGGCTATATTTTATAATAAAAACCTTTTAATTAGTAAAAGGAAAATAACACTAAATAGAGCGTATAGGTCTATTATTATATATACCTTATAAAACTACCTTTTAAATAAGCTAGTGTATAATAGTAATACCTATATGTTTTTAGTAGTTATATATAGTAATATACTATAGCTATTTACTTACTACTCTATAGCTTCTACTATACTAAAGCAAAACCTATGCCTATATACTACTAAAATAACTAGCTTTTATATATTAAATTATAAATAATAGCTAAAAGGTATTATAGCTTTTAGGAATCTTTAGGAGCTAGTAATAACCTACTAAGATTAGTTTATAGAAATAGTAAATATAAAATTATATATATAAAACTAATAAGGGTTTTTTTTTTTTTTTTTTAAAAAAAAGTCCTTTCTATTACTTATACTATTTTATATTATATTTATCTTTTTCTTTCTCTAATTCTTTTCTTTTACTTTAGAATATAAAAAAATAAAATATAATATAGTTTAATAAGAGAAATTTATTTTATAAAAGAATATAAATAAGACTTTTTTATAATAAGAGAATAAAAGGGAGAGGCTATATATTTATATATATATACTAATATCTACATATTTATATATATATAAATCTCCTATATTCCCCTAAATTATTAACTAGCGTCTATTATTAGCTAGTTTATAAAGATTTAGCACCTATTTCTTAAATATATAGTAATAACTAAAGCTAACTTAAATTAATAAAAGGTATAATTTCTTTATCTATTTTTATTAAACTCTAGGTTCTTTTCTTACTTCTTTTTCTTCTTTTTTTTTTTAACCTTATAAAATAGTATATTATTTTTATATAGCTCTACTACACTACCTATTCTTTATAGTGTATTAGCCTAAAATAATACCCTAAAAGACTCTCTTACACCCTTATAATTATTATAGTTAAAGAAAGTTAATATAAATATTACTAAAGGTATTTAAATAGTAAAAAAGAAAAGAAGAAAAAAAAAATATTTTTTTTCTTTATTATATAGTTATAAGAAGTCTATAAATTAACTAAGGTTTTTAGTGTCTAGTTAAAGATAAAATACTAATAGTTTTAAGTTCTTTATAGTTATAGAGTTATAGCTTATACTTATACTAATTAATTATCTATATTTATATAACTATATAATAGACCCTCTATTATAATAGCATAGTATAGTGTTGCCTAAAATATATAGGTAGAGCCTAGATAATGTGTAAATTATAATAAGCTTGCGCTATATAAGGGCTATAGCTATACACACTATTTATTACTTATTTTCTTTTATATATAAATTACTAGAGACTTAAAATAGGAGATAAATTAACTAATTTTCTAAGCGCACTCTATATATTAGTTATAAGCCTAGAAGGAAGTTAAAAAAACTCCTTATAACTAACACTATATATTTATATTATTAAATATATATATTTAAATCTCTTTTTATTTTCTTTTTAATAATAAAGATAACTTTTATTATAAACTTATAAATTTTAATACTAATAAAGAAATTTATATTTATAAAGTATTAGAATAATTAAATTAAAGCTTTTAAGGAAATAGCTTAAGGGTTATTAATTTAAAATAAAATAAACCCTATACTTTTAAAAAAAAATTAAACTTTTTTAAAAAGCTAAAAGCTATTACTAATAAAGAATATATTTAATTTATTATAAAGTATTTTATAAATACTTATAAATTTATAATAAATAATACTTTTTAATACTTTAAATATAAAGAGAAGGTTACTTTTTATAAATATAAAGAGTAAAAAAGAAAAAATTAAGCTTTTTATTTATAAATAGTAAGCTTTATTAAGCTAAATATATACTTTATAGTATAAAATTCTTTATAAAGTAACCTTAAAAAGAGAGAAATCCCTTTAAAAAGGATTATTAAGTACCTAAAGGTATAATTCTTATTAAAAAATATAATTATAAAAGTAAAGATAGTGATATATTATTTTATACTTCTTTAGGAGGCTAAATATATAAATTTAAAACCTAACTACTAAATTAAATTATAAAATATACTTTATTAAAAAGCTTTATAAAATAATATTAATAAAGTTTAAGAATTAAATATAATTTATAATTTCCTTTAAGTAGTTAAAATATACTTTAAGCTTTTTTAAATAAGAGTAAAGCTTATTAAACTTATTAAACACTTTAATTCTTTTTTTAAAAAAATAATACTATAATGTATTACTAATAAATTTATAAAATATTATAAGATAACTTAAACCTTTAAAACCTTAACTAAAAAAGAAGTTTATACTATACTAAATATATACTTTAATAATAAAAATAAAAGTAAAGCTAAGAAAAAAATAAAAAACTATAATTATTTATATAAAAAAAGAGTTAAAAAGTATATATAAAAGCTAAGAAAATATAAGGTTTTATACTAAGCTATTATAAAAAAAGAAACTAACCTTTATTATAAGCTAATAAAAAATAAACTTAATAAAGCTAAATAAAGCTATAAAAGCTTTTATTAAAAGACTCTCTATATTAATATTAAAAAAGTAAATAAGCTAAAAAAGCTTTATAGCCCCTTAAAGAAAGCTTTTCTAAAGGAATTTTAGTAATAATTCTTAACTTTAACTTAATTAATATAAAAAAACTATTAAAAGTAGTTTTTATAACTCTAAAGTATAAGGTATATATATTATTAAAGAGCACTTTTTTTAATAACTATAGAGTAATATATATAGTTAATAGTATTAACTTTTTAAAGCTTAGAATATTTAAACTTACTAAAAATAACTATTTTAAAGCTATAATAATATTTTTCTAAATTAATAAAAAAAGAATTTCTATACTTAAGAAGATTTTAAATAGAAAAAATAATACTTTAATAAAAACCCTTATATTAATAAATATAGTAATTATTAAGGGATTTTATATAAATATTATATTAAAGAGTTATTTAATAAAGAAAGGTATATAGTATTATAGATTTAATAGTACTTTATACTTTAAATCTATAGAATAAAGTATAGTGCTTACTAACCTTATTAAAAAGTATAATGTTATATTCCTTAAATATAAGCCTCTTTATAATTATTGAAAAATCCCTTTAAAGATAATTTTATACTTCTTTTTAAGTATATTTTTTATAATAAAATTATATAATATATATATATATAAAGCTTATAGTGCTAATACTTTAGTAAAGACTTAAGCTTACTATATACTAATAAAGAAAAAGTTTAATATTTATAATTTAGCTACTTAAGTAAAAATACTTTAAATAAGCTTACTTTATATATAAAGGGTATATAAATATAAGGAATAAAGTATAAAAACTATAATACCTATATACTTATATATATTAAATATATAATTTTATAAAAATAACTAAAAAGGTAGGCCTTTAAACCTTTTTAATATATTTATGAGAGTTTTTAAAATTATTTTAAAAGCTTTAATAGTATAAAATAATTACTTATTTTTAAGAATAAGTTTAGTAAAATAATATAAATATATATACTCCTTAATAAAACCTTTAAAATAGTTTTTAATATATTATTTTACTTTAAATAATAGGTATTAAAGTAATTTAAACTTTTAATTATAAAATATAAGTAAAATAATAAAAAAGTAGTTATTTTAAAGTAAGGCTATATAGTATTTTAAGTATAAATATAATTTAAAGGTATAGAATTAAAAACCCCTTTATTATACACTTATAAGCTAAATAAAAATATAAAAAAAGTAAATTAAATAATTATAACTAAGTTTATTACTATACTTTAAAGTATAGATCTCTTACTAAATCTATAGTTAAAAAGTATATAAGCTATAGCTTTTCTATATAATATAAGTTTAATTTAATAATTAAAGTAAAAAATACTTATTAAAGTCCTTAAAAGCTAGTTTTATAATAATATATATTTATAAATAAAAGAGTATATAGTAAACCTAAGACTAGATTAAAATAGCTTATATATATATAAATACTATACTTTTCTAATATTATAAAAGTATAAAGCTAATAGAAATAAATAGTATTTTAAAATAAGCCTTAAAAGCTATATTAAATATTTTATAAGCTATATAGCTATAAGAATTTATTATATATAAATTCCCTTACTAAGGAAGGTAATAATAATAAGAAATATAACCTTTAATAAAAAAGTATTGTATAACTTAATAAAAAAAAGCACTAAGATATAAATAATTTTTAAGCTAAAAGTATAATTCTAAGCTTTATAAATAAATATAAAACTTAATAAAAAAGTTAATCTCCTTTTATTACTACTAAAGTAATTACTAAAGGTATAATAAATATACTTAAAGAGTTTAAACTTAAGGGTAAAAGCACTTAATATAATAAAGCTTTTAAATAAAGCACCTATAAAGGCTTATAAATATATTTTTAAACTTTAAACTCTTTAAGTAATGCTAAATTAAATAGTTATAAAGTAAACTATATACTAAAGAGAGGCTTTTATAAGCTTTAATTATAAAAGCTAATAAAGCTTAGTTAATAAAAGTTAATAAAACTTAGTTAATTCT
>AFRA01000311.1:0-33485 GCA_000223055.1 Claviceps fusiformis PRL 1980
ATAAATAAAGATTAAATTATTAAAAGCTAATTTATATAATATTATAATATTTAAATTATAAAAATTAGTAATAATAAACTACTTAAAATTAATTATTTTTAAAGCTATAAATAAAAATACTTATATTTTAATAATAATAAACTATATAATATAATTTATATTAATATAATTATATTTAAAGGTAATAAAAAAACTTAGTAATAAAGGCTTAAAGCTTAAACTAAAGCTTTATTTTTAAGTAGCTAAAAAATATTTATTATAATAATAAGTTATATTTTAAAAACTTAAAATTTAAATTAATAATAAAAAAATATAAAATAAATATAATATTTAAGCTAATATTTTATTTATTTTTAATTAATTTTATAAAAAAAATATATATTTAATAAAAAATTAATTAATAAAATAAGTAATAAAAAAGAATAAAATATTATTTAATTTATAAAATTAAATATTATTAAATATTATAATAGTTTTAAATAATAAATATATAATTAAAATATTAACTTTATTAATTAAAGCTATATTAAAATTTAAATTATTTTTTAAATATTAAAAAATTAAAAAACTTATTTAATTAAAAGTATTTAAATTAGTTAATTTAAAATTAATAAAGGAAATTAATTTATAAAAATTAAATTTAAAAAATAAGTTATAAAATTAAATATTAAATAATAAAGTTAATTAATAAAAAAATAAAATAAATAAATAAAATATTTAAATATTTAAAGTAAATAGTTTAATTTAAATAAAAAAAATAAATTAAAAAAAAAGTTTAATAAAATTTAAAGAAAGCTATTTAAAGTAAAGTTATAAATATTATTAATAATATATAAAGTAAAACTATTAATAAAAAATTTAAGTTAAAAAATATATATAAATAATTTAAAGTAATATATTATTTAATTAAAATAATTAAAACTATTAAAACTAAATATATAAAATTTAATAAAATAAGGAAATTTAAATTAAAAGAACCTTAAACTAATTAAATAAAGTATATTATAGTTATTTTAATATTAAGGTTAATATTACTTTCTAAACCTAGGGAGTTTATTAAGAGGTAAATTAACCTTAGTAGTAAGAAATAGGTTAAACTAGCAAATATATATATATTATTTAGTATTAGCTATATGGAGGGAACTTAGCTAAAACAATAATAATAATATTCCCTATCATTTAGCTATTTTTCAGAGCCCAGTGACACCAGACGACGACCTCGGTGGCGCTGGCCAGAGCAAGCTGCTGAGCGAGCTGCCTCCCAGAGCTGCCGCCCAGAGCACTGCCGCACCAGAATGACCGACCACGACCACTCTGCACCTGCACCTGCACCTGCACTGCACCAGTCATCATGGATCCTGCTTACCTCCAGTCAGTCCGGACTCCGGACTCCAGACTCCAGACCAGACGGCACGCGCCACATGGCCTCTACATGCACCAACGAGCACAAGCACGAGCACGAGCACGAGCACGAGCATGAGCGCGAGCGCGAGCAGTCAGCCTCTCGTCGATGATTGTCGCATCTCATCTCCTCGCATCAATCAGTCCTAGCCAACACTGCACCGCGCCCATACGGCCCTTTGTTGCATTTCGTCGTCCATGATCTGATACTTGCGCAACCCCTTTCCGAGCCGTCCCTTCCTCGACCCTTCGGCGCAACTCCCTTCCCTCCTCCCCATGTCCTCGGGCCTTTGCGGCTCCTTCACGTCGACCATGGCTGCTCCTTGGGCCTCTTGGTCCATAGTCAATTCATGCCGGCTACTGGCCATGTTGATGCTGTGGCCTGCAGTCCCTGCCGCTGCCGACAAGTCTGCCGCCGATTACTACGTCCGGGATCTGCCCGGTCTTCCCAAGGATGCCGTCCCGATCAAGATGCACGCCGGGTAAGTAGTCTGACTCCCCCTTTTTTTTTCTATCCTTCTTGTTCTTCTTGACTCCCTCTCTCCTGTTCCAGCTCGCCTCGCTGGCAAGGTCTCGACATCCCCTCCCAGTGCTTGGCAGGAGAGTTGGCTGGGTCGATACAAAGTTATAGAAAGCTAAAACCCGGTCTGTGTGTATATACACATAGTCACATCGAGGTCACCAAGGAGTTTAATGGCAACTTGTTTTTCTGGCATTTCCAAAACAATCATATCGCGAACCGCCAACGGACCGTTATATGGCTGAACGGCGGCCCTGGATGTAGTTCTGAAGATGGCGCCTTGATGGAGGTTGGCCCTTATCGAGTCAAGAGTGACCAGACCTTGACCTTGAACAATGGTTCCTGGAATGAATTTGCAAACTTGCTCTTTGTTGATAATCCTGTTGGAACCGGCTTCAGCTATGTCGACACCAACAACTACGTCCACGAGCTGTCTGGCATGGCCAATCAGTTTGTCATTTTCATGGAGAAATTTTTTGCACTGTTTCCCGAATATGAACACGACGATGTAAGTGCGTCCTAAGAAATTCACAGTGGAGATGGGCGGAAAGAAGGGACGGCCAAGGCATCATTCTAAAACGGCCACCAACAGATCTACATCGCCGGAGAATCATATGCTGGCCAACACATCCCGTACATTGCCAAGGCAATACTCGATCGCAACGCGCAGAAATCCCCCGCCGACAAATGGAGTCTTCAAGGCCTTCTTATTGGCAATGGATGGATATCTGCTCGAGACCAGGCTGATTCGTATCTCAAGTTCAGTCTGCAAAAGGGACTGCTCGAAAAAGGTTCAGACGAAGCCCAGCAAGTTCAACACTTGCAGAGAATCTGCGACAAGGCGCTCGCCACCAATCCTGGGCGGGTCGATTATCCTGATTGCGATTCCATTCTCCAGAAGATCATGGATGTTACCAGACTGTCATCTGGCGACCAGGAATGCATCAACGTGTACGACGTGCGGCTCAGGGATTCATACCCTTCCTGTGGCATGAACTGGCCCCCGGATCTGCAGTCGGTTGGGCCGTATTTGCGACAGCCATCGGTCATCAAGGCTCTGAACCTGGACTCGCAGCGCAATACTGGGTGGCAGGAATGCAACTCCCACGTTCATGCTGCCCTGAGGAATCTCAACTCGACGGCATCCGTTCATTTGTTTCCCGAAATACTCGAGCATGTAGAGGTCCTCCTGTTTTCTGGGGCCGAGGATCTCATCTGTAACCACATCGGCACCGAGCAGCTCATCACAAACCTGGAATGGAATGGAGGCAGGGGATTCGAGGTCACACCGGGAAACTGGGCTCCTCGAAGGCAGTGGACCTTTGAGGGTGAAAATGCGGGTTTCTGGCAAGAAGCACGCAACCTCACATATGTCCTCTTCTACAATGCTTCGCATATGGTTCCGTTTGATTACCCCCGACGCAGTCGAGACATGCTTGATCGCTTCATGAAGGTCGATATTAGCGACATTGGTGGCATACCTTCAGACAGTCTGATTGATGGCGAGAAGGGTCCAGACACTTCTGTTGGCGGAGCGACCAACAACACTCATCACCAAGAAGAGGAAACAAACAAGAAAGTGGACAAGGCGAAATGGCACGCGTACCGGCGATCTAGCGAGGTTGTGCTCGGTATCGTGATAATCGCTGCAGTCTCCTGGGGTTTCTTCCTTTGGCATCAGCGGCGCAAGGGCGCCGTGTACTCTGCCCTGAGGGCTCAAGAAGCCGCTGGGCAGTCGAGAACTGGTCTGACTGCCTTCCATGATCGCCAGAGTAGCGGTGATTTGGAGGCGGCCGCTTTCGACGAAACCACCGTTGAGAGCATCCCACTGCGTGAACCAACTGGCCGGAATGAAAGCAAGTACAGCATTGGCGAAGATAGTGATGAGGAAGAGGAAGAGGGAGCGCAGCAGGGTGGTAGGAAGGTCTAGTGTCAGATGCCAGGAATAAACAAGAGGTGGTTTGGTGAATGCAAGTGCTTCATGTTGTCGTTATACCACTTGCATACAAAATTCGTCGGCATCACAGATTTGGAATAGGAAATTCTCGGCGTTTGGGGTTCACAATATATTTGCATCTGTATAGCATAATCCGTGCATGTACGCATGCATGCACGCACGCAACGGCCAGGCAGTAGTTGCATCCTATACATCTTGTTACAGCCGTGCCAGCTTCTCGATAGACTGTCGCCTTGGGAGGGAGACACTACGATGTCATAGTCTGCTATTAGTAGAAGAAGGCCGTGGATGTGGGCATCTCAGGTAAACGAGACCAGTGGCCCAATTTCAAACACCTAAGCCAACCCTGACGCCAACTGGTTGGCATGTTTGTCGTCTACGGCTGTCAACAGGTGCGTAGTCGCTTGCTGGCAGCTGTCACAATGCCACACTAAAATAATACAACTGCTGGCTTCTGTGAACACATGCACCCTTCCTGTCATCTTTGCCCTGGGATAATTTCCTTTCGTTTTCCTCTTTCCTACACGACCAGAAAACAACTTGATCTTCATTTTGTTTTTCCACAGACCGCCAATTATTTGACAAAACCCTCTCCTGAAACTCTTCCCCGATAGAGGAACCTTGATGCTCACGTTTTCTTAATAGCCCTCCTTCCTCTTTTATCCCCTCTTTTTTCCTTGCTAAATATCAAGAAGAAAGACGTTCATCACCTGGCACAAACTTGCAGTGCATCCAGAAGTTGAAAAAGAGATTGCTTGTCATTGCCAGACAAATTTCGTGCACGTTATATTCAAAACTTCTTTTTCATTTCCGATACGCTTCCACACAAAATGGGTGATTGGGAAACGTCCGCCGACACTTGGGGCACGGCATCTGGCAATGATTCTTCTTGGAATCAAGCTACTGTAACTTGCAGAGCCTGCAGTCAGGAAGGGTAAGCCATAGCACAAATTGTCCATGACGGTGACGAAGCTAACATTTTCTGCTAGACATGACGAGGCCAGCTGCCCAAATCAGCACAATGAATACGAAAAAGACGGCACGGACAATGGAGCGTGTTTCAACTGCGCACAAACCGGGTCGGTCTGATCCCCGAGGATAACAGGATATATATAGTACAGCTAACCCCAGTAAAGCCATCGAGTCGCAGACTGTCCTACGCCACGAGACACTACTTGTCGTTATTGCAAGGAAGAGGGTCATATGCTTCGCGATTGTCCCACTAAGCCCCCCATGGTCTGTGACAACTGTGGTCAAGAAGGTATTCTCTTGACTTCTTTTTGTATTTGGCGGCGGAACGGCTGTCCTTATGGCTCTTGTGGCTGACCTGACTACGACCAAAGGACATATGAGAAAGAACTGCGAGAACTCGCGAGTGATCAACAGAGATCACATTGCGGACGTCAATCCCGATGAAGCTTTGGCCAAGATCAAAATTGCAGCCCGGGAACGCGATGTTGACGACGTCAAAGAGGCAGTTCAGGAGTACGTCAAGTCCGTTGGGGGTGACGTGAACTACCATCAACTGCAGACCATGTTCATTGACGAGGCTGTCAATCTTTGGTTGATTGCCACGGAACGTCAGCTGGTCAATGTCTTTACCAATATGGATCTTCAGGGCAATACTGGCAAGAAATACTCCATCTCGTACCGGTTCTCTGAGAAGCCAGAACGCCCTCGTGAAATTGAGGGTTGGCCCAAGTCCCGCGAGGAAATTCTTGATCGACTGGAGGATGCCGGCGAGATTGTTGACAGCGGACACAGACGTTGCCACAACTGTGGTGAACTTGGACATTCGACCAAATTTTGCACACAGGAGAGAACAGAACCTAACGCGAAGCCTGCCATTTCTTGCTCCAACTGCAGCGCCGAAGGACATCGCCTCCGCGACTGTAAGTAAATTTCTATTCGCTCTGCCCGGCTCTATGTATCCGTCAGAAGGTCCGGACTGACCTGTCTACTCCTTTAGGTCCTGAGCCTCGTGTGGACAAGTCTGCATGCAGAAACTGCGGGTGTGTATCCGGACGTTGTGTGGTCGAAATTCTGTCCAGGTGTTTAGAATCATTTGTACTGACATGAGTTTAAGAAAATCGGGTCACCGAGCCTCGGATTGCGAAGAGCCGCCCAACATGGACAATGTTGAATGCCGCAAATGCGGTGAGAGTAAGTTATTGTTTCTAGGATCCCGTCTTGAAAATATCGGCTTTTTCCTGACGCTGGAGGTAGAGGGACATTTCGGTAAGGACTGTCCACAAGGCGGTGGTCGAGCTTGTCGCAACTGCGGGCAGGATGGCCACATGGCCAAAGATTGCGAAGAACCACGCAACATGGACAGTGTGACCTGCCGCAACTGCGAGAAGACTGGGCATTTCAGCCGCGATTGTCCAGAGCCAAAGGACTGTAGGTGGTCTCACCAAACTCTAGGAAGCGAGTGATGATGGAAAACAAAGCTAACGAATTGTAAAGGGAGCAAAGTGCAATGCTCCAACTGCCAGCAGTATGGGCATACCAAGGTGCGCTGCAAGGAGCCTCTTGTGGAAGAGGACAATGGCTTTGGCCAAGCTGGTGATGACTCTGGCTGGCCTTCTGGCGATGTCAACACTGAAAGCATTGCCGCGGCGAGCTCCGGTTGGTGATGAGCTTTGATGACCAGAAGAAGTCGACTCTGGCCGGTCTGTGAATTTGCATTGCTTTCATGCAGATACTGGGTGCCTGCTCACTTCGGGAATCGGGACCTTTTTTTTTTTCTTTTTCTGTATATTTTTACGTAGATACATGAGGCAGGTGAAACTCAAACGGGAGTCATGGTCACTCTGGTAAGCTAGTTTCGAGTGCTCTCCTGCAATGCACGGATGATTTGGCAAAACTGTGTGTTTTTGTTGGCACAATTCCCAAGTGAAGTAGAAGAGATGTCAGAAGTGAATAGGTGCAGTCCACCTCTTGATCGAGATGATATGGCGCCGGATGTCCATGGCTCTTCCCAAGTCGATATCGATTGTTTGAAGCAGCGTCCTCCCAGTTCTGAGTCTGGGCATCCAGTTTGCAAACTCCTGAGAAGTTTAATAGAATCTCCATCCCGCGACACATACCTTTCTTTTCAAAACCCGAAAAAAAAAAAAAAAAAAAGTAGGCCGACGAAGCCATTATGCTATACCATTACGCCTATTCGCCCTATGCCCGCCGCATAGTCTGGTATCTCGCCCTCCGGGGCATTTCTCATATGCAACGCGTTTGTTGCCGCCAGTTTCTACCTGCTACACTCTCGTCCATCAGTTTCCCTTGTTTTACGAAATCCAACCTCGGGCGAGGACGATTGCTCCTTTTTCAGAAAAGAAGGGAAAGATGAACATCTACCTCGACACGCGGCTCCAGCTGGAACGGCTAGAAACCCTCCCGGCCACGACAACAAGAGCAAGCCCCCTCGGAGCAACATCCCCCGAGCACGCCGCCCTGCAGCATCTCCTCTCGCGGCTCATGACCGACGCCGGCATCTTCACCTGGGCCGCCGCGCTGATCCCCTCGACACTGCCCCTCCCCCAAGACCCCACGTTCCAGCACGACCGGGCGGGTTTCTTCGGCACGAAGGAGGGCAGGGACCCCGCGCGGGATGGGGATGCGTGCGAAATGGCCTCCCTGTTTGGGTTCATCGAGCGGACGCTCCTGGCGGACGGGCGGGAATGAACCCTCGGCACCACGGGCCTGCGCCTGGCCGATATAGAAGCCGTGTGGCCGCTGCACTAGCTGGGTATGAGTCTGCCGGAGGCGCTGCCGCGGGGGGAGTTCTCGCGGGAGGTGTATCCGCGGGTGTATGCCTGGATGGAGCGCTTCGACGACGCGGCGAGGCGTGCGCGGGAGAGAAACGCCCATGGGGTGTTGAGCGTGAAGGGCGAGGAGGCCGCGAGGTTGCTCGTCCGCCGGGAGCGGGAGCGAGGGGGGGAAGAGGGATATCACGAGGCGCCGTCGATGGGGATAGACGAGGTGGATTTCGAGGCCCGGAGTCGGGGAGGCCTGAGGGAGGGCGAGGAGGTGGTTGTTGGGCCGACGGATACGGGCGTCTCGGGGAGGGATGTCGGGAGGTTGGTCGGGCTAACTGCCGAGGAGGTCGTTTACGAGACGCACGCGGGGGACGGGGTCGTAAGAGTTGATGCGCCGAGGCATGGGTTTGGGATGCAGAAGAAAAGGGGGGAGAAGTTGTTGTGATTCCCCTTCCCGCCCGCCGTTTCGGGCATTGAAGAAGAATGAAACCCCGCGCGTTCTACATCGAAATGGACATGTTGCGTATATGGGATACTTTCTTCTTTCTTTCTTTCTTTCTTTCTTTCTTTCTTTCTTTCTTTCCATGGCTATCACATGTGTTGTGGGCGGATTCATGGTCCAAACTTCAAAACTTGGGGTGATGGACGTCGAAAGGATCGTCAACTCCATACTTTGGTGCTGCAGTTATCGTTTACAGCGGAAATGTCAACGGTGGTGCAAGTCAAGGACCAGAGGCTGGGTGGGTCCATTGACCCTGGGTAGGTACCTAGGTGACTCTAAATCACGACTGTCGAAAGGATGGCCTTGTTGACAACTACCCTGCAGGCATTCTGCAGAAACGATACGAATGCACGAAAATCATGTTATTCGAACTTGTAACGGGTAGATGGATTCCTCCTTTCTTCCTTTCTTCCCTTCCTTCCTTTCTTTCTTTCCTTCCTTTTTTCTTCTTGTCGTTAGCAGAGGGCCGACCGGGTAGCCCTGTTTCACCTTACCGTCACTTTCCCGTACCCACGCTGGATGGATCAAGATGCAAAAAGCTCACCCCTTCCGTCTGGAATGGAAGATGGATTCCCGTCTGGTTTCAAAATCAAACCGCCAGTCATGTTGATCAATGGGAAAGTTATGGTTCATCACTTTCCAGTCATTGTGATTTAGAATCCAGAGGCGGGACAAGAGACCCTCTTTTTTTCTCTTGGTTAAAAAAAAGGATAGTAAAAAAAAAAGGCAAGGCCCTTCAAACATGGCAGGCTGTGAATGGCTTTCCATCGAAATGTACTAATGGAATGATGTTGAATTTTTCGACGACGTGTAGGTTGAATTGTCTCCAGATCATGCGCTGGCCTGCTAATAGGCCCGCCCGTGTAATGAGAGGCAACGGGCCTTTTTCTCTATTACCTACGTACAAGTCGTCTGGTTGGGAAAAAGTTGACATCATCCCCGCTATGAAAACTCTCTTGGCTGGGCTGTCAGTTCCATCGTGGCATTTCAGACTAAGAAGTGCTCAGGGTCCACCGCCCGTGCCCGGGCGATCAACCGCATGGCTTGGTGATGGGCCTGATGGCGAGCCCGTCTTTTTCTTTTTGGCGAGTTTGTTCATCATGCGGCATATGTATGCGAGACTTGGGCGGCATTGTTGTGGATCTAGATGGGAGGAGCTTCGAACACGTCAGTCCTTGCCACAACTCCGGCCAAATAGGGGGATATGGGGTTGGCATGGCTTTTGCCAACTTCTTTATTTTGTGTCAAATAAGTACACCAGGCCCGACATATGCACGCAAACATAGAATATAGGTTGCGAAAAGAATACGCCCAGAATGACCGCCGCAATACCGGATGATTTACTAGGGATGGTATCGATTCTAGGAACGGCCAGTCATGACAAGCGCCTGACGCTCGTACCTGGTGAGACAGGGGTTCACGATGCCGGGCGGACATACGACGGGTTTGGACGCCTGCCGTTGGGTGTTGTCACTGTTGTCACTCATAAAAGTAAGTAATCATGTGAATACCAGTCACATATAATCAACATTTCCCATCTTTCTGGTGCGCGCGATAATAAAAGGGCAAGGACCCATGAGGCGCACAGGCAGGCCGGCCCTCTGCGCTCTTGAGTGTGGCGCGCACGTCTGTGACGTAAGTGTGTCGTGTGTGAGGTCTTGAGACAGAGACGACAGATGTCCACGGTCGGGTGGTCACCCTCGATGATATTGCTGTTTGTTGTGTTTCCAATCGCTTGTTTTTGAACTTGACGCGAGGGGACAAAAATATGTCAACTCTGGCAACGGAAACACAGAGGGACGATTTTTTTTTTTTTTTTTGTAAAAAAAAAAAAAGAATAATCAAATCCATAGAAATCGAGTGTATGGACGTTACGTCATCCATGACTAGTGTAGCGCGATACGGGAATAGGGCCTACGGCAAGTCATCTCACGGTGTCCCCTGGGGGGAGGGGGGGGGAGCCTGCTTACGACCAAGTACCCTAGATACCTACCTACTTTAGTCACCGCACTGTGTCCGTATCCACCATGCTATTCATAATCGCATGGAACATGCAAGAAATCTGCGGACAATGCCCGTGGGAGTACCTTGACGTTGTTTGAGAGCCAACCAGATCTGGTTCTGGCAGGGGAGGCCAAGCCAGACGTCATGCACGCAGTCAGAATCACATGGAAGTACCTCTCGCCAAGTCCAATTGTGTCTGATAAGCAGACATGAGCACGGGAAACAAACATTAGATAGGCATGTACTTATGTAGATGTTGGATGGAAAAAAAAAATCATGAACCAGAATTGATTGAACCAGAATGAGCGTCGCTGGCCATTTTGGTGCCAATTTGCCAGCACGCACCACCTCACTTGACTGCATTGACCCTTGGCACAACTCAGAAGCTGCAGGGCCGGTCACTATCGACCAATGTCGAAAAGAACCGTCTTTGATTGGCTGTACGACTCATGCACCACAATGCAGCGTCTTGAGTCGCTCTTCTCCCTAACAAGCCCCAGCGGGGAAGATTTGTTGTTAAAATTATGGGGGAGGCGGGGGTCGACACTAAGTCACTTGCCACTCGGGTGCCCCCCTTGAACCTGTAAGACCAAGTGACGCTCTCGTGTTGGAACATGTTGGGAATGTTGGCAATTGTCCGCGTTTGCGTCGTGCTGCGAACGCGCCGGCTGCTTGACATGTGGTCCAACGCGTTGATGGTCATCCTCAGTGACGGGGCGGGCAGGCATCACGTCATACCAACCTAATTTGGTCCTCAAAATGGCTTGGAAACTATGGCCGAGTTTGGACCTGTTTCTTCTTATTCCAGAACACAGACAAGCCATGGGCAAAAGCTGTCTGGAAATGCGCCGTGCGGGTACCATCTGGTTTTTGACTAGCGTCAAGGGAAAAGGAAAACTCCAGATGTACAGGAAGGTACTTATTTGGGTACATACTAGTGCAGAGTATGTACATTGAAAGATACTGTATACAGTACCTTGCACCTGATGTAATAGGGCCGGAGAGTGGCGGGAATGCCAGACAACTGCAAACTTAAAGACACTGGGCGATCTGGTGGCACGCACCCACCGTCTGGAACGCTTATTGGCCAGATGTGTTGCTCGTTGTGCTGTCTACTAGGTACTTAAGTACCGTCTCTCAGCCTCCGGCCTGGCACGGTGCGAGGGGCCAGCCGAGTCCTGACCACGTACTCGTTCTCGCGTCTGAACAAGATCGGGGTGGCCGGGTCTGGCAATGTGTGTATAGTATTTCCTCTCATGTCGTTCGTAGACTGGGTGTAGGCGAGAACTGGAGCCAGGGATTGGAGATGGGGACTAGAGCAGGGTTTTGTCAAAGCAAAGCTACCTATTGAGCCTCAGGCTGAGATGTGTATCTTGATTGATTTATTTGTTGTTCCGGCAGTCCGGTAGTCCGGCAGTACGCCAGTCTGGTCCGTCACTCAATGCCAGATGGTACGTTGACGCAAAACGAGCATTGCGGGACGCTGTCAAAGCTCGCAGCACACCCAACGTGTCAAGCTTGCGACCTACTATTACTTCGATATGTTTTCTTATTCCCAATCCGCATCTGTACACAGACATAATAAGCGTTCAATTTTTACAAGTATCTGTAGCCGTAGCCGTTAGCTCGCTGGCCGCGATGGTGACTCTCTGCCTGCCTGGGAGGTCGATCCTTGGGCCCATCGACCGATGCCAGGACCTTCTTACCCGAAATGTTTTTTGCGTCCCGCACAGTGTGAGCCCACAAGGTGTGCTGGTTTGTCAGCCGGCCAGTCAAGCCAGTCACGCTCATTGCGTTGCTCCTTCCCTGTTGACCCCTTTGCCCCATTTGCCCCCCCACCCTCCGGCCCCGGGGGAAGAAGGAAAGAGGGAAGGAGCCAGAGTCAGAGTCTCAGAGGCACCCTGACACACAGAGGCAAAGTCCATGACCCCCCCCGGGCCGCCGCCATTCGGTTTTTTCCTCTGCGCCTTCTTTTTTCGCTGCCTCTTCACAACGTCATCTCTGACGTCTTCCTCTCTGCAAATTTCGTGCCCCTTCACGATCCTCGCCTGCTCGACGCAATCCCACACTGAGCTGTGTGCGCCCGGCCACATTTGGTCACAATCAAAATCTTCCGGTCTGCGACGCACCACCTGTACATTTGGGCAACCGTCTGATCTATCGTCGCGGCGTGGTACCTTTTTTTTTTTCTTTTCGCTTTCGCCTTCCTGAGCCCGAACGCGCTCAGCGTAAGTGGTGCTGCGCGCGTGTCAAATTCCCACCCGGGCTAGACAACGCCGTCTTGGTTGGTACCGCTTTGCCTCAATCGCGGCACTAATCCTGCTCAAAGATAAACGCCTCTGACATCTGTTGACGTCTCTGACCTCATCAGTTGTTTTCCCCTGCCAGTTTACTCGCTCGACCGCGTCCCATCTTTGGGAGCCTACTCACCCCCCCTAACACGGAGCATATCCTAACACCCCCCCCCCCCCCCCAAAATATTATTCTACACGCACGCAGCATTGTGTCATCATGGGGACTTCTCCTACACCTGAGTCGAAGTCCCCCAAACCGTCGACCAACACGACAACGCGGCAAGGTGAGCCTCACATTCTTCCTTTCCTGTTCCCATTCCAATTTCCCCTGGTATTCGTCTCGCACACTCATCCCTCTTGTTCTTGTTCTTCGCATCACACTTTGTTCTGTTCCACCTTGTCGTCATTCACGTGGACTTGTCAACACCGACCCTTTACTTGCCCTATTGAGCAACCTCTCCGTCGCTCCCTCCTTCTCTCCCATCTGAGCCTCAATCATCGGCAGTAGCCAGTCATCGTCATCTTGACTGACAAGTCGTTGTTTTCGTGTCGTTTCGTGCAGATCCAGTGCCGGGATCCAAGGTCGACTCCGCTGTGAAGCTACACGGTGTGTCTAATGCGGAACCCACGAAGCCTCTCGCTCCTCCTCCTCGACCAGGTCCACAACCTCAGGCAAACAACACACCCGACTTCTTCGCTGGCCAAGTTGGCGGATCTCTCAGTCTGGAGCCCAATCCCTTCGAACAGTCTTTCGGGGGCGGTGGAGGCCCTGAGACTCCAGGAGGCACGAAATTGCCTTCTGTGGCATCCTTGACCTCGCCATCTTCGCTCCTTCCTGGCGGCAACTCGACACCTTTCAACTGGGGAGGTGGCTCGTTGCGCACCGGTCCCTTGAGTCCTGCCATGTTGTCAGGACCCGCCAACGACTACTTTAGCGACACGCATCATCTTCGAGGAGGATTCCCGACACCGAACGAGTCTTCGTTGCGATCTGGTCTCACGCCTGGCGGCAGTGGGTCTATGTTTCCTGCCCCAAGTCCAAATTCCCAGGCTCTCTTTGCACAACTCGCTAGCGGCGGCGCAACTCCCAGTACAATCGATTTCCATCGAACTGCCATAAGCGCAGCTGCTGCCAAGCGTGAACAAACTTCCTCCACACACCACCAGCACCAGCACCAACCACATCCACAACAACAACAATCACAGCAGCAACTACAAAATCAGCAACAGCCACATCAACATCAACAGCAGCAGCAGCAGCAGCAAGCAGCACAACCACCAACCTCGCAGCCTTCTGATGTGCCTAACGGCACATCGGCTGTCAAGTCAGAGCAAAAACATACATCAGGACCGTTTGACCCTCACGACAACGACGCGGCTAACGGTTTGTTTATGCTCGCCCAGGGTGCGCAGAGTAGGAACGGCACTCAAGTGTCAAGTCAATTCAACACATCCAACGCGCCAACGCACGCCCATCCAGCGCCAACGACCTCGGCGCCAAATCCAAATCTGTCGCCCCAAATGTCCAGTGGCAAAGGTGTACCGAGAGGAGTTAGCGAAGGTACCAATGGGTCTGGAGACAGCGAGCAAGCGAAGCCTGCGCCCAAGGGCAAGGGCAAAAAGACGGCAGCTGTGGCAAACGGAAGAAGGAAAGCTGACGACGTACCGGCAAAGGCTCCTCCCACCAAAAAGCCAAAGAGTAACACTGACACTGTTAACGGGAGTGTTCACGAAGACGATTCCGACGAAGAAGATGATGACATGATGGGCGAAGACGGAAATCCCAAGGTCAAGATGACGGATGAGGAGAAACGCAAGAATTTTTTGGAAAGAAATCGGTATGGTGCTTTCTGTCCCGCTGACCAAAAAAAAAAAAACAAAAAAAAAACAAAAAAACCTTTCAATCTTCCTCCCGTTCTTGGTTGACTAACCCTCGCTACTTTTTTTCTTACAGAGTTGCTGCGCTCAAATGCAGACAACGCAAGAAGCAGTGGCTCGCCAACCTTCAGAATAAGGTTGAAATGTACAGCAGCGAGAATGATGCTCTCACAGCGCAAATAACACAGCTCAGAGAAGAGGTTGTGAACTTGAAGACATTACTCTTGGCGCACAAAGATTGCCCCGTCACCCAACAACAGGGTCTTCACGGACCTTTTATGTCACAAGTTGTTGAGCCATACAACGCGCAAATGAACCCATACGGAATGGCAGGACCTATGCCGAATCAACAACAAGTCATGGCCGGACAAGGAGTTCAACGTCGTTTCTCATAGGATCATGAGCCAGCAAGGAACTAGTAGTTTTGCACGGCTGAATGATGATCCGTGTGGCGCGAGGCAAAAATCTTGGTCCTGTCTCACACAGGGCTCTTTTCTTCATAACTCTTTCACTCTACGACGCTTGCGCCTCGCCAATCGGTATAGATTCATAAAACAACTTTTTTTTCTTTTTCTCCTTTTTTTTTTCAATTGTCAATTGACCCCCTTGGATGTACAGAAGCAAACACTTATTGGGTCATCAGGTCAGTATCCTGAGCAGACAGCGTTCTTTTTCTTACTCTTGCCAACGCTTTTGCCCTGTACAACAATTTTTTGATGAAAATGGAATGATATGTTTGGAACTTGGAATTGGTGTACGGAATGAACGGCAAGAACAAAAGGAGATGAGTGGTGACTATTTCAGAGCACAAGTCTCGGAGGGATTTTCAGGTCTGACCTACCTGTAGCGGGCTTTGGCGTCTGGCTATTAAGAGGCTCGACTTTGTCTCTTGGGTTGTTGCATACTCACTTATGTACATTTCTACACAGCACACGCACATCAAAAGGTGTTGGACAGGGCTTGTCGTGTCGTGGCGTTGCGGGCAAATACGTATTGTGTCAAGCAACGCTTTTTTTTTTTCGAAATGCTTTGATTTGGCAGTTGTTTTAGTAGCAATAGGTAATAAGGAGCTACTAGGGTAGTATGTTAGCAACGACGTATTCAGTACCAATTTATTGTAGTATTCTTTTCGTTTTATTTGATCCAACCCCCCCCCCCCCCTTCTCCGTCTCCGTTTCTTTTCTGGTTTCTTCTCCTTCGTCTTCTTCTCTTCTCTTTTTCTTTATGTGGTGATAATTGTGCTGGTAATTGTACTGGATAAGAGCACATGTTGCGGCCATAACATTCAAGCGACATGTGCGCCATGAACTTGGTTGCAATTTGAGCGTAATGAAAGAGCCATGGGCCTTGATTTATTTCCCCCGGACAAGATGTATTGCAGCCATGCTTGAGACGCCGCATCTCATGTTGTACGACAAGACAACGTCTGCGAAAAAAATCCCGATGGATATCTGGTGGCTGATGAGTCATCCATGTGGCAGTGGAACGGCGTCGAGTGGGGGTGGAACGCGGCCCAAAACGGTTTAGTGTACTCCAGACACATCGTTCGTCGTCTCAGAAGTAAACAAGACGAGGCAAGCTCTCTCTACACGACAAAGCGTCGCCAATTCCGCGCCTGGCGTTGCTCCCTGCCCGGCATAACCTCCTCTTCTGCGCGAATTGACTTTTTCTTGGGGAAGAAGAGGACAGTCAAGATACGGACGGTTCGACAAGCTGTGTGCGCCGGCTGCCAGAACAGACGCGACAAAGTGGACGCGACAAAGCCCCAATCGAGCTCTGCATTATCGTTCGCGCGACAAGATAAAAGCACCCCTCTCCCGCGGAAGGTGCTTTGCCTGTGATTTGCACATCGCCGATACCCATATCGGCACCGAAAACAAAACGAAACAACAACGAAAAAGAAAGACAATATACACCAATTCGCCGCTCGTTGATATCACCCTTTCATTTCCATCTTCAACATCGCATATGCAACCCACCGCCCCCCCCCCCCCCCCCGCCCCACTGAAGTTACAAAATTAGCCATCCATGACGACCCTTGTGGCTACTCAACAGGCGCTTGAACTTCGTAGCATGAGCGACCAGCAAGATCGCCGAAAAAGTAAGCGCCGTCCGGCTGGTAGGTTTATTTTATTTTATTTACGTTTTGCTTTCCCATGGCAGGCCGATGGTGGTTTGAGGGAGGTGGGCTTTCTCCCCCCCCGAAAAGGGCTTTTCTGAAAAAACCTCTTGGAGGGTGAGTGTACTGATTGGAGATAACCCAGCCCCGAGTGGTTTTGAGTGCGACGATGATTTTCAGTTTATTCGAAAGTCAAAGCGAGTTAGGACGGAGGAGCCGCCGGCAGCGGCAACGTCGGCGACGACAACGAGTGACGGCAACGCACACATTACCGATGCGGTATCACAGGCAGTACCAGCTGCGACCATTCCGGAGATCAACGAGGCGGGAGAGCCCAGTCTTGTAGCGAGCCCGTCAGTGTCAAAATCGAGGTCAAGAACGGGGCAGCGGAAATCAACGCGGTTAAAGGCCAGTCAGAAGAGCCCGCAAGAGGAGCCGCCACAAGCGCGTGGGAGGACGACGAGAAATAGCACCACGAGGATTGCCACGGCAGACAAGGATGACTCGTCGCATCCAAACGGCGCAGCAAAGGCGGTGGCGGCGCCCAGGGCCGCGAAACCAGTGCGAAGATGGGAGCCATCGCCAACGCCGCGACGGCCGGCGGAGTCGTCCAAGATTGCGCTCCCCATGAACGACACCCCCATCATCAACCGAAACAAGGAGATGCGCAAAAAGGGCGGCAAGTCCAACAGGCGGAGTAGTCTCGGGTCAAGAGGAAGGAGGGCCAGTTCGCTGATTGACAGTGGGCAGACGGCGACGCCGCATCGCGAGGTCGAGGCCCGGGAGTTTTACAAGCACATTGCGGGGGATTTGCCGGAGCCGAGGAGGATGAAGCAGCTGTTGGTGTGGTGTGGGGAGAGGGCGATGCCGGAGAGGCAACGTGGGAAGGGGAATTCGGAGGCTGTACTGGGGGGTGCGTGTGCTCTGCTTTGGCAACTTGTGTTTTTTTTTTGGCCCCTTTTTTAACGCTCTTCTTTGCGTTTGTTTCTTGTTTTCTATTCCCTATCTTTTTCTACGCTGCTCTTTATTCCTATACTTCCCCATTCTCCCGCCCACCCCCTTTTTTTTTTTTTTTTTTTTTTTTTTACAACCTTTACTAACTCAACCTAGCCCGGGCCATTCAAGACCTGATACTAAAGGACTTTTCCGTGCGCTCCGAATGTTCCAACTGGTTTGACCGAGACGACGACGCGCCGCCGTCGAGTACGGCTGTGGTGCTGCCGAATCCGAGGAATGTGGAGCTTGATGAGAAATTGGTGGCGCTGGAGGCCAAAATACAGAGGTATGTTTTGTGATGTCTCTTGCTTCGGATGTTGAATAAATGGGGGGCGATGGAAGGAAAGGGAAGAAAGGGCAAGATGGAAAGAATGAAAAGAAGGAAAAAGAAGAATAAAGAAATTCTACTAACACCCTTAGACTGCAACTGGAAAAACAAGCCTGGCAAGCCATCCGCGATCCACCACCCGACATCCCGCCCATCTATCCAGAAGACGACTCCTCCCAAGCAGATACCATCTCCCTCCCCGACTTCTCCCTCCTCGAGCCCGACGAAGTCAAAACGAGAAACTACCTCGCCGACGAACTGGTCCCATTCCCAAACCTCCTCGCCCAGACCGAGAGCCGCATCCGCACCATCCAGGCGTCGCTGGAATTCGAAATCGACCAACTAGCAGATAATGTGCACAAGCTGGAGCAGCGCGTGCTCGTAGCAGGCAAGCAGGCAGATGCAGTGCTGGGGCTCGCTGCGCGGAGACTCAAGGATAGGGAGGTGAAGGAGAGAGAAAGCGCCGGCACGAGAGAGATGCCACTGATGGAGGTGCTAAGGGGGTTGAGCAGCATATTGCCAGAAGATGGGTAGACTGGGTGTGTGTGTGAGAGAGAGTGACGTTCATGAGCAGAGGATGTCTGATTGACGAGCCTTTCCCGCCCCGTTTCTCTTGTCACCCATTTTTTTGCGCCGACTTTTTGACTTTCAGAGGAGTTGGTTCTTCTTTTTTTTTTGTGTTTCCCCCTCTTCTTCTACTTTTTGTCTTTTTCTTTTCATTGAATGGATACCTTAGCGTGGCGTGGTTGATTAAGAAGACTGGGTGAACGAGACCCTTTGCTATCGTTTGGCTTTTCTTCTTCTTCTTCTTCTTCTTCTTCTTCTTTTTGGCATTGCATTCTTGCATTCCGGCATTCTGGGGGGTTTTAGGTAGACGGATGTGGACGGTTTTGATGGACTGTGGTGGGAGATTGAATGGCACTATTTGTCGGGTACTTGGGTCTTTGCGTGATGATATTTGCGAAGGTGGCGCATGTGCACCGCATTGTGATTTGTGTCCTGCGCTTGATGCGTTTTGTCTGGTGCCCCGTGTATGTGCCCTGACGCGGGCTTGCCGTTCCGTTAGAGTGAATGACATGGCGACTTGTTTTGGCCGACGAGGGAGATGCCGGATGTGCCGGATGTAGGCGATGAATTCGTTCAAAAATGAGTATTTTGTATTCTTGTAGTGGAGAGGCTTCCGAAGTCTGTGTATAAAGCAATGTAGTTTTGTTTCTTTCTTTCTTTCTTTCTTTCTTTCTTTCTTTCTTTCTTTCTTTCTTTCTTACTTATTGAACAACTTCCTTATCGGGCTGTGATGCACAAACAGCGACAAAGGTCTCCAAAAACACAAACAGTCGGTACAAAATACACGCATATGTGGATGGATTACTACAGCGGGCCGCTCTAGTTTATACACCCGTCGTTCACATTGCATACAGAGCACACAGCTGTCAAGAATGGATTGTGGCTGGATGCACTCGTTTCTGTGAAAATGCATAGAATCTTTTTCTTTTATAGGTATTTCGGAGGGCCCACCGGCTTGGTGCTTGAAGTTGTCTGCCAAAAAAAAAGGTGGATGGACGTATAGATCAGCTGAATGTGTACATTTTTTTTTCCCCAGTCAGATGGCTTTGATTTCGAAATAGCTGGGTGTGTCCAGCTTGTGCATTCGAGGAGGGTTTGCAAATTTGGCTGCTGTTCGTTTATCACACCTGGGTTAGCATGAGAGGTAGATCCTCGGGGGCCAAGAAGAATTGTGACGTCTGGATGTGTGTTTTTTTCTTTTTCTTTTTCTTTTTTTTCCCCACTGGCCCCAGCTTGCAAAGGACTTATGTGCTCTTGCGATTCCCGTCCTTGGTACGCGGTGTCACTGCTACATGTGATTGTCCTGCGACGTGTTTGTCATGCCCTGGCATCCAGCCTGTGTACAAGTCATCTCGTGATCCATTGTCTCTCGCGGTTGGAAAACGCAGCGCCTCTGGATCCATCCGTCACGCGTGTCTTGTTTTGTGCGGTGGAAAGAGAGAGCCGTTTGCACCGCGCCTCCTGGTCCGGTCTACGGTGTCTATACATGTACACATGCGTATATACACATCAGGGTCTCGCTCGCAGGTCTGCTCGACGGCACCGAAACATGCAGTTCCATCGTCACCTCACCTCACCTCACCTCACCTCCCCCTCGCCCAAAGCCGGCATAAAGGCCATGCCCCCCCCCTCCCCCTCCACACTCCGACTCCGCACATGTCCCCTCAGCATCTCCAGTATCGGGCTCCCCTTCCACCGCGCCGGCACGGGCCGATACGCCGCCTTGAAGTTGCCCACCGTCTGCGCCCATTCCCCCGAGGGGGGTTCCGCGCGCACAAACGCATCGTCGTCTGGCTGGTCGGCCGGGTTCGTGGACAGCAAGGACGACGGCTCGTCCGGCTCGCGCTGCGTGGCCCAGTAGTAGAGATCCCAGTCGTTTTCGTCCAGCAGCAGGTCGTACTGGGCGAGCAGGTCGGACGACATGTTGGGGAGGTGGGCTTTGGCGAAAGTGGAGAGGAGCAGGTCGCTTTCGAGGGTGCCTCTTTTGCGAGATTGGTCTGGTGGGGGGGATATTAACTGGGTGATTCTTTTTTTGTTTTCTTCTTTTCTTTGCTCGTCTCTTATTCTTTTCCCTGTTCTTTTTCGTTTTGATTCCAACGAAAAAAAAAAAAACGACACAGGGAAACACGATGAAATAAAATCAAAAGAAAAGGACTACCCACAAAGTAATCTAGCTCGTTTGGTCTCGTCGTCCTCGCCAGTCCTCCGCAGCGGCGCCACACGGAACTTGATGCCCTGGAGCTCCCCGACGGCCAGCTCGGCAGGTTGGGACGACGAGGCGCTGTACGATCGGGTGATGGGGCCGAGGGAGCGACTGTATCGACTTGGGCGGCTCGGGAGGGTGGTGAGGAGGCGCCGGGCTGCGGTGGCAGGGCGGACGGTGGCCATGGTGGTTTTTGTGTGTGTTGTGTGTGTTTGATCGAAGTAAAAAACCAGAAAAGAAAAAAGAAAATGGAAGAAGAACAAATAAAGAAGAAAGTGATAAACCTCGGTGTTGGACTAGATGAGGAATGCAAGAATGCACGGCGGGTGCAAGAATGGAGAAGAGAGTGGCGATTGCGGCCGACGGGCTTGGAGAAGCCGAGACGGGCAGTGTAGGCGTAATAGGCTGTCGGGTGCATGTGGGCGGGCGTCTGGCTTGCCGAGGGGCGGCGAGGTGTGGACCGGCGGCGCCGCCCAGACTCACTCACGGACGAGGACACTCTTCACGACTCATGTTTGCGAATTGATCCATCCCGATTCGATTCATCCAAGATTCCTTCATCTACTCTGGGCATTGGCTTCATTGGCACAGCATCACGACGTGCCCGCCCATTACACCCGTATCAATATCGGACATCATCATGATGCAAACGCCCCCATGCCGTATGCCGTGCCAGGCGCAACAACGTCTCGTCCATCGAGCATGCATCAGAGTCCTATAGTCCTATCCCGGCCCCCGAGTCTCCTGAAAACCTCCACTAGACTACCCAGTGCAGGAGAAAAAAGAAGAAGGAGAAAAAAGAAACAAACATAAAAGAAGAAACAGAAAAAAGAAGCAGAAACAGAAAAAAAAAAAAGGTTACAGGTAGAAAAGGACGAGAGACTCTAATCTGACACCAGCCCCCCTCATTCATGCCTCCTCCTTGCTCAGCCTGTCCTTTTTACATTGCTCATCATGTGCCTGCCTAACCGCGGCTCAAAAAAGAATTCGAAATCACCACAGAGACAACGCCTTCTTTTCCCCTCATTTTAAATAAGATGCTTGGACCGGAAATACGCCCGCAGGTACATAATCTGCCAGACCCAAAGCCCAATGAGGATCCACGTGGTCGTGATGCCGAACCACTTGACGCGGGCATTGGTGCTCTCGTTGGTGTCACGGAGCTTCTGCTCCCGCATGCGAAGGTATTCCATGTCGCGCACAATCTCCTCGGTCTGCTCCTTGACACGACGCAGGTCCGCCTCGATGGGCTTCAGCTTCTCCGTCGCCTGGATGGCGCTCCAGTCCTTGGCGTCGGCGCCGATGTCGACGTCGAGCTCGATGCTGCGTGTGGGCGGGTTAGGTCGATGAGCTGGCAGGACAAGTCAGTCAGGGAAAAAGAAAAAAACCGGGATGTAAAAAAATAAAATAAAAAATCATGAGCCAACGAGGTTCCCGTCTTCTTCCACTGCAGGGAAAAACCTACATGATGATACTATGTTATTCACAAGGCAAACGTCAAAAACAGTATTCGCGTGGCTCTGAAACGTAACTCTCGATTCGCCGAGTATGTCTCTCGGACGGCCGTATTCGTTGCCCACCGCATCACGAACCTAGAAACCATGTTAGGCCAAACAATGGAAAACGAATGAATCCCCTTCCCTCTTGCCTGCTACAACCATGGATCCAGCACATCCCACGCTCAACATACATGCATATTGACAGTCATGCCGTCGTCCTTGGTCCCGCCCACCTTGGCCGTCACGACCACAAGCGTATCCTCCGCGACCAAGTTGCGAATACACCGCTCCTTGTTGAACGCCGGGAGGTCGAACTTGAGGGCGTGGGCAGCCCCCAGGAGGAGCAGTAAGCTGCTCAGCCATTGCAGCAGCGTCGAGCGATGTGCCATCATGGTTTCCGTGAGTCGAGTTTCTATGCAATGCCGTCGATGAAGGGGGCTAAAACAGACAAAGAAAAGAAAAGGAAAAAAAAAAAACGACGGAATCGGAATCGAGGTGTCGTTCTTTCCACCCTTGCGGAAATAGGCTGGACTGACAAGCTTGGCTGCTTTTTTGTTGCAATGTGTCGCGTTTGGAAGACGGCGGTGGTTGACAAAAAGGTGGACCAAGACAGGACAGGGGTTGAGGGACGGGCTGGCTCTAAAGCTCTGTTGTCCAATCACAAGAGATCCTTGCTTCCCATGTTCCCATCCATGACTATGCCGCCGCACGAGGTGAGCAGAGCAAGTCACGTGCAGAAAACAGCCTCGCAAATCACGAGCTAGCTAGCTCTTGCATGCGCAACGCCGCGAATGCGTCGAACGAGGCTGTTCGCAAAAGCCTACTCCAGAAAGAATCTGTCCTTGTCCACTGATCGACCTGTTTCCTTGCTGCGCCAAGCGGCAGGTGCTTCCCCCCCATTCAACATGCCGAAATGTAAGTCCTCCCAACTCCCCCCCCCCATTCATCCGTACGCCTCTCTATCCAAGCGAGTGAGTTGACTATGACTAACCTCAAGCCAAGTCTTTTGTAAGCCCCCATCTCGACTCGACCCGAACAAAAGATCACGCCCGCCTCGATTTCCCAACCCCCAACGCCCATTCGACATGACTAACCCCCTCCCAGGCGACTACTGCGATGTCTATCTCACGCACGACTCCATGAGCGTGCGCAAGGCCCATAACAGCGGGAAGAATCATCTGCGCAACGTGGTCGATTACTACCAACGTGAGAGAAAGCTGCCTCCTCGTCAAAACCTCTTCCTTGGCTATCTCTCTCTCTCTCTCTCTCTCTCTCTCTCTTCAAGTACATCGAGTTACTAAAAATGCGTCTTTTTTTTTCTCAATAGAAATCGGTCACGAAAAAGCCCAATCGGTCATCGACTCCATCACTTCATCCTACGCCGCCGAGGGTCAAGCACACGCCAATCCCATGCTGCCCCAAAATCAGCCCGGCAATGCCTTCCCGCCTCCTTTTCCCTTTTCCGGTATGCGGCCACCTACATACGAGTTCCGTATATTTACACACACACACACACACATACATATATTACAAGCGTCCTCAATACCGCCACTGACCCCTTCTCAGGTGCCTCCCCTCCCTTCCCAGGCATGCCCGGTGCTCCTCCCCCAGGACAATTCCCCGGAATGCCTCCCCCCGGCCCCGGCCGCGGCGTTCCCGGCATGCCCCCCTTTCCTCCTGGCCCGAATGGTCTGCCCATGCCTCCTCCGGGCGGCTTGCCATTCCCCCCACCGCCGGGCGGTCTGCCGTTCCCGCCTCCAGGGGCTGCCGGTGCGCCGCCTGGCTTTCCCGGCATACCAGGCATGCCGCTGCCTGCGCCGGGATTTCCGGGAGCGTCTGTGCCTCCAGGATTTCCTGCGCCGGGAGCGGGTGCCCCTGGTGTTCCGGGACAGGATAGACGATGAAGGATGTAAAGAATGGCAAAACGGATGATATGAAGGCTTTCCCTTCCTTTTTTTTTTTTTTTTTTTTTACCTAGGTTTCTCAAGGCCAATGAGGTTTATGCTTTTAATTTCTATTTTCGGCGTTCAGGTTTAGGTTGGAATCTCAAGCCCTCTTGCAGCATGGTGTCAAGGCCGCAGAGATCTCATTCTACGGGCTGTTCTTTTTTCAAAAAAAAAAAAAATCAATAAAAATCGAAATTCCTTCTTTCCTGCTGTTGTCTACATCAAGTCGACATAACGATATTGAAATTCACGTTGAATGGGATGCACACTCCCTTGAATCGCAAATGTGAACATAACGCGATACAAGTCATGTAATATAGATGCACAATCCCTTGATTCGCAAATGTGTAGGGCAAAACTCAATTCGTGGCAGTTGAAAGCCTCGGCCCGGCCGTTATCTATGAAACAAGACGCTCGCTAGCCCCCAATCTCTCAACAGTCCACAAGTTTTGGGCCAGCCAACAACGGACACCTAATCCCATCCACTAACTCGAATACGAGACCCAGAAATCAACTAAATCGATGCATCCATGTAACTGCAGTCTTTATCTTGGACAACAAGAATCATTCTGATGCCAGAAGAAAAATAAATGCGTTGCGGGAAAAAAAAGAAAGAAAAAAAGAGAAAAAAAGAACAGATAAAAAAGAGTCAAGAGAAGTTCAACGTCACAAACCCCTGTACATGATCTCGATATAGTTCCGATTCTGTCGTCAAAGTCGCTGTAATCATAAATCCGTCAAAGTCATGGCCTTCGTAACTCTTGCCTTTCCCTCTCGTGGCGTACATGATAACATCATGATACGTTTTTTAAACCGGTGGCGCGCCTGCGCCTTTCCATGATTCCCCTCTCCTGTTGTTTTCTTGGTCCATGTAAACGAACTGATTTTTTTTTTTTTCATCTTCGGGTCTTCAGGCACTCTCAATTTAGTAAGAGTAGTCCACCTGTTGGTTTTTCATACTGCTCAATCGGACTACCTCGGCGACTCCATCACGGACTTCCCTGGGTCCGCTGATCGCCTGTCGAAGCTGCTGTGTTCTCTTTTCTCTCCGCTTCTCACTCCACCTCCTTGTGAGGCTGGGCATTCCTTCAAATCGGCTACCAAGAGCTGAGGACTGTCCAAGTCCAATAGTGCTGCGGCGTCTTCGCAGGCTGTATCTCCGCCAAAATCCCTTTGGAGAGTTTCCTTTTGATACCAACCGTTGTTCTTTTACAGGCCTCACTGTTTGCCTCCTCAATGAGTAGTCGCTTGAACGCCGTCGCATCACCTTTAAACTCCCACTAGGAGTCCGTCGAATCGTGCGACGCTCTGGCCAAAAAGCGTCGTCCAAGCTGTACCGAAAGTCATAGTCCTGTCGCGCTGGCAGAATGGCAAATGTGTTCTTGACCTTTGCGCTCAAACTCCTTTTCAATGATCGTGGCCGATTGTCTACCAACGGGTATCGATAGATTTCTACTTCATCTTCACTTCCATGACGGCACCTGGAGCAGTCGCAGTCATCGGCATCATTGTCCCACTGAGGTCGCCAGTGAGGATGCAACTTGTCCTGCTCGGCAGGTTTATCCTCCCTTTCACTGTAACTGGGTTCCATGTCGTGGTTGGAAGACCTCATCTTTTCAACGCCAACTAATTTCCGGTCACCTCGTGACAGAGAAAAGGTCCTGGCCAACAGCCCCGGTTGTTTGGATGGAGTATGGGGGTAGCTGAACGAGTGTCGCCTCTGTCTGCTCAATGCTCTCTTCACAAAAGAAGGGCGGCGGGCAGGAGGAGTCTCAGCTGAGACTTCATAGAAATTGCCTAGCTGCACTTGTCTCTCCTCGGCTGGAGTTAGACCCGAAGGAGTGGCTGGGATGAAATGAATTGCTGGCGGATGGATTGGCGCATCGGGAGGCGAGCGCGGATTTCGCAGCGGCGAATCCACCTCTTGCCACGGTTTCTTTTGCTCTGGCGTTGCGATACCCCCATCGGGATTCGTGGTCGTAATTTGGGGATTTCCTTGCGAGTCTGATGTCTCGAGACCTTTGTTCACCGCCTTTTTCATATTCTGCGGCTTAACAGAATGATTAATCCTCAATATCGATGAGTTCTGATGAGGATACATATGAACAGCCTGAGCTTCGGAAATCTCTGGAGCTGTCCAGTTTGTTTCCAGAGAAATCGTCGAGAATGGAGTCGCGCGGGGAGAGTACTTCTTGGCCGAAGCAGTCTCGTCATGATTGTCGGCGTCGAACGGATCGTACCCATATTCCCAGTCAGGTTGAGAAGTTTGTGGAGACTGATCCGAGATACTGAGAGGAATAGCGAGTTGAGTCGTCGGTACGGTTGTTCTTGCCTGTGGAGCTGTCTCAGTATGAGTCTCTGAATCTGTTGTCTTTGTCGTGGCCGTCGCCGCTCTCGTTACTGCTGTTGCCGGCGCGGCGGAGACTGGCTTCAGCGCAATCAGCTTCTCAAACTCGCTATGCATATCGTTCAAAGCTTTGATACTCTCCGCGGTAAGAGATGCCGCCCGTGAGGCAGTGCGAGTCGTAGGGGCAGAGAGAGACGATGAGCGAGGTGGGACGGTAGGAGGGACGTCCATGGTACGCTGCCAGCGTGACTGCCGATCAATCGATGGTCGTCCACTAGAAGGCGGTGATTGGTTCAAGGGAAAAGATCCAGAGCTTCTTGTTCTCGAGTGACGACTTGATGATGAGCGCAGGGAAGGCTCCTCTCCAGATTTCGATTTGTGAGAAGACATTCGATCTGGTATCACTACTACGGGTATGCCGCCAGCCTTCCACACTTCCTTTCTAGCTCTTCCGCTTACGGCGGAGTTGGAGCTAGTCGCTGAAGCATAGCTGTCATGCCTATGCCTGCGCACGTACTCGCTTTTGGGATTCGATGGCGGTGAGTTCTTGGCTGCCGGCGAACGGAGATTCTCTTCTACGGCTGCACTCTGCCGGCCATGCGGACTTGGCTCTCTGAGCTCTCTGCGTTTACGCATATGACGTAGAGTTCTTGGTTTTTGTAGAGGACTGGTATTATCGACTAACATGGCCTCTATCACGGTTGACGGTTTACAATGGCTGGATACTTCAGACGATCGTCGAGGCGCTGTTGTGCTAGACGTTTCCGAGAGCGATGTGACAGGTTCTGTGCGTCTCCGTCGTGGGGCTGATTGCGGTGACAACTTCGGCCAGGGCTCTGTAGAACCAAGTTCTTTGGGCGACAAATTTCGAATCGCTTGCGTCGCTTGTGATGCTTGTGTCCCTTGTTTTGGAGTGACAAGTTTGTCCTCCAGCACTTCGTTCTTGGCCCCACCACGCTGCGGCGGCGTTGGTGTGACGAATTTGGGGTTTCGACTGCTCGCAGAACCCAGCCTTTGATGATGAATATCGAACTCCATTTCTACGTCATGCGGTGACCCCCATTCGCCATCCACTTGACTTGATTTACCACGAGTGCACGGAGTACACATCTCTTCAGGGGTTGCCGTGAGACATTGAAGTGCAAGGTCTAAAGCCTGGGGTTGAATAGCTTGGCTGGCGGTAGTGCTGGTTGAAAACCGCCGAACTGGTGTCTGCGACGTAGTTGGGGATGCTACCACTTTTTTTTCGGTACAAGTGGCAGCTCCGTCGCCGAATGAGAATGACTCCTGTCCAGTCGTTTTACAGAAATGAGTTCGGGGACCTGTCGTTGTGATAGTACAAGAATAGCCATCATCGGGTACTAAGGATCGCAGCGCGTGTGGACGACTTCTCAGTTGAGGGGGCGTTACATCTGGTGTGGGTGGACTACGTTGATCGGGAGGAGTGGCAGGTGGGCGTCGTGATGAAGCCTGTCGTCGTGGTGTCCGAAAGCCGGCATCCTGGGATGTCGGGCTTGGCGACCGAGTGGGGTGACTGCCAGAAGAGACGCGGGAGTGATTTGGGGGAGTTGGAGGCAGTTCGGGACCGGGACCTATCCTTCTCGGTTGGTGCTTTAATGCTCGTGAACTGGACCTCTGCAAGGTAGGAGATGCCGTCGAGGCGGTCCCGTCAACGGCCAGGTCAGGGACAGTGGCAGATGGAGCTCGATGAACATCCACGGTGCGGTCGTCCCTTGGACGAGGCAAAACCTTGTGTGCCTTGAACTGCCCATGAAGGGGATCATGGCTCTTTGTCGGTGTGCCATGGATCAAGCCCGGTTGCATCGGTGCCGTCATGGTGAGCGTAGGAATGACGGCAGTCGGTTCAACGACAACTTTGAAGGAGACGAGGTGCAATGAAGCAAGGTGAGAGAGCTTGAGAAATATGGAGAGTGCTCCCTACAACTTATACTGTGGTAGCGGCTGTCTTGAAGTTAGGGTTTCTGTGCATAATGAGCGCGCGGACTTGTCGATGCTGGCGACGCCATTCGATTGGACAGAGTGCAGGACACGAAGCAAAGAGCTGCAGCAAGTGCGGCAGAGGGAGAAAAAAAAAACCAGGAGTCCGTTAAAGAAAGCGATCAAGGCTGGCGACAAAGTTATGTGAGCTTCTGAGACATGGAAGCAAGCGAGAGCCCGTTGGTGTCGCTGAGTAAAGGGCAGGGTGATGGATGGATGGACCAGAGAGCCGGCGTGGCGGAACGGATATGGAGGGGTTAGGGTTTTTTTTTTTTTTTTTTTTTTTTTTTTTTTTTTTTGTCTTATGCTGGCACGATGACTCGGCAGGAAACAAGCAGAAAGGCTTCGACGGTAAGCCGGTACTGTGTTGCCGAGAGAGCAGCACTTGAGGGTGAAGGAGTCTGAACAGTAAAAAGCACACAGACGCGACGAGACGAACAAACGAAACGCGACGCGAGGCGAGGCGAGGGGATCCAGAATAGATGGGGCTCGGGAATGAGACTTTGTGAGGGTTTGCGGGCACCTTGTCGGCGTCAGCGGGAAGACGTCAACTGGGTTTGCTAAGATTCAAGAATAAGCAAAAGGGCCCAGGCTGTGGATCTTGACAGCCGATGGCGACGGCGCGCACAAAAGGCAAGAAAGAGGATTTTGACACATTGAACGGCGGCAGCGGGAAACAAGAGGATGGAAAATTTTTGTTTCTGGCGACTGGAGAGGAGGAGACGGGGGATGGGAAGGTTGATACGGTTGATACCGGTTGATACCTGCGATACTTGTCTGTCATTGGACCAGAGGCATAAAGGCAGTCGACGCACACAGGCACTTGACGCTAACGAGGGGCAGGAGACGCAGCGCAGGCGGCAGGAGGCGGGAAGCGCACCTTGGTGGCTGCCGCGAGAAAAGAGGGAAGGAGCCGGGCGCGTTTCATCCACTCTTCGCTCCTGCTCTCTGCTCTCTGCTCCTGTTTCTCGCTTCTGTTTCTCGCTTCTGTTTCTCGCTTCTGTTCCTCGCCTCTGTTCCTCGCTTCTGCGCTCCAATGTTCGTTTTCTGTATGTGGGCTGACTCGCCCTCCTCAGTCCTCGGTGCTCAAGCTATCCACTCAGTCAATCTCTTTCCACGCCGCACACAATCGCCGCTTGCCAACTTGTTGTCCCCGCCGCCTGCAGTCATGTCCACGGCCGAGACAAGGTGACGCCACAGATAGTGAGAAGCGGTGCCGTCCATGTATGATGCGTTTGTCCGGCAGAGTCATCGACACAGCATCGGCGGTCACTCCAAACCCATCGCATCCTTCAGGCGGGCCCAGACCGATTCGCGCCGCACTCATGACCCTCACGCAAAGTTCAAACACCAGAAGACGAACACACAGACGAAGTGTGGCGCGGAACATTGGATCGCTTGACCGAGCTCTGATGGTGCAAGATGTCTTTGTCGCCATCCACAACCACACCGTAGTCGTTGCCTGTGGACAGGACAGACATGCAGCAACACATGTACTGAAGAGAGAGATTGCGGGCACGCTGCGTACCAACATTGAACGAGACTGTGAAGCTCTGGAACCGGTCGGTGAATCGTGATTAGGCGACATGGCTCGGGGAATATAAGGGCGGAACGCTCCTCTCCTCGGTGCTAAAATCCCAGTTGCCAGACGTGCCTTTGCTTCCAGATGTCCCATTTCTGTGCATGTAAATCACGAGACATTTGCAGACTCATCGGCTGGCGCATTGTTGTTCTCATTTCGCGCTTCTTGTACACCTATCCCTCGTTCATTGCACTTGCGTGCCTCTAACTCGCCGCTCTTTGATCACGGCGCTCCCGTCCTCCAGAGCAGACCAATTATCATACCAGCCCAGCAGAAGTAATCTCTATTTAGTCTCCAGCGTTTGCCTAGGCGCCCACAACAGTCTGAAAGCCCAGCGATGGACCCATCAGATAGATACACGAAGCTGCGTGGTCAAGATTATGCAGCACGGAACTTGAGCATTCATCCGTCTTAAACCGGGACATGAACATATGCATAAACAGAAAGAGAAATGCCACTCTAGACAATGCCACATCCTCAGATATCTGATTCGATCCAATCCCTTCCGCTTTCGGGATGAGGACCCTTTGAAAGGAAAGGGCCTAGCCGTCGCGCATTATACATGACACCCGTCCAGGCGATACGAGGCTACCATCACAATTCCCTCGTCGCCTTGAGAACAATTATACCGTCCAGGACGGGAGAGAAACCTGGTGCGCGACGTATGCGTATGGTATGTTTCCCCCCTAAACCAGCCCAGAATGGACTACTGAGAGATATTCTTGCCGAGTTCATAAGCTCCGCTATCGCCGGACGAGGGAGTCAGATGACCGCTCAAGGGGATGTAGAAACACGGAAGAAGAAAGAAACGCGAGGGGACAAAAACCCGGTCATCTTCTGACGGCCCGCCAGACTAGTCTCCTTCTCTGTATAAAGAGGGGTGTCGTTCTTCGGGCAGATGCCAAAGCTACCGTATGGCGTTGACAACAGCCTGACGATGCTCCTGGAAGGGGACACGTCTGTCTTTTTGATTCGTTCATTCATTCGTCCTTTATTTTCTCTGGTGGAAAGATATTCCCATGCAAGTATATAAATTTATACATCACCAGGACTCGGACCGAAAAGAGAAAGAGAAAGAGAAAGAGAAAGAGAAAGAGAACAGAGATGGATTGCATCATCCGTATATCATGACGGGTTTTGGAGGCGTTTGCGATGAGATTCCTTGCCACGTCTCCCGGCCATCAATCACCAAACACGTCAATGCAGACAGATTCCACTCCCTGATATGGAATTCGTTCATGCGTTGCAGGTGCAGAACGGCAATCTCCTCACCCCAAAGTCTGGTGAGTCCTAGACAAAAGAAGTAAAAGAAACACAAAAAGAACAAAAAGAAAACATGGTCATGCATAACACAGAAAGTCGGTCATTTCCCCTTGGGCAGCGACGCGCGGTCGGGAAAGTTTCCCATCTTACACGACTTCGCTACTCATGAATCGGTGCAGCTGGCATCGTGAATGTCTTGTTGGTCCCTGACACTCTAGATGGGCCAGACGGCAGCAAAACGACCCCAACGGTGGCCGAGGCCCGAGGATCAATTACAACACGCAGAGTTCACGACAACACAGTTATGTAGGGAGTCATGAACTAAACTCGTGAATGTCAAGGCGGACGCGGAACCTTGTATGTGTATGAACGACCGGGGCACGAAATTACATACGGGATCAAGATTGGTGGTGGATTCCCGGCACGCCAAGCTTGAGACGAATTTGTTCAACCTACTTTGTTCAATCCCACTGCGTCGAACCTAGTTTGTGCGGACACGGCCGATGCCGCTATTTTTTCTTCTTGTTGTCGAAAGCATCATGGCGAAGGGAAGAGTACTAGGATGGTGATGAGTAAAGGGCATGCTGGAAAATGTTGGAATGACGAGAGAGGTCTCATCAGCGGAGAGGTAAGACGAACATCAAGGCAATGCAGACATGGAACCTCGACTTGGGTCTGTCGACAAGCTGTATGACCCTAAGCACAGCGTTGCCTCGATTCGAAAGAGAGAATGATCGCTGTCGCGTGAGCGTTTGCCATCCCTCACACGACAGACAGCACTGCACCGCGAGAAAGATGATGAATTGTAGATGCCGGCCCTCGGAACTCCAGAATGCAGGGTGTTATTTTTTTACTTGCACAGATGCTTTGGACATGCACGATGAGGGGCAGAAATGGTTCGTGCCATGACGGAAGGGGAAGAAAAAAGACAAAAGACAAAAAAAAAGTAAAATCCCCGACGGAGCAAAAAACGAGATGCACGTTCTTTTGAAGCTTTTGGCACACGCCGCCTCGGCTGCAGTGAACCACGGGTGAATTCACGTTTCGGAGAGATGCACAGTGGCACTTTGTGCGGAACATGCGAGCGATTCACTGTGTGAGACAGACGCTCCGTTCCGGAATACATACTGTGCACATACTGTGCACAACCCATGAAGGTCGTACTCTACTATTGTCCAGTTTGGGAAGCGGCACAGCAGCTGACTCAATACCAACATCGGAAGCCTCCGCAGAGAAGTGGCAGGGAACGCCGGACATGTTTCTTTTTGTGGTGAGGAATGGATGGCAAAACGGTGCATCGGGTCAAGAAAAACGCGGGTCTTGGTGTCATTTTTTGTTCTTCTTGTTGTTGTTGCTATAAGAGTATCAGGGCAGCAAGGTATTCAGATACCTATTGCAGTAGTTTAGCCATAGGAATGAATGCAGGCATGCCGATCTAGAATAGATGGAAACAGCTCTAGTCCTAGGACATGATGGATGGCCCACGGCAAGTTTCATATCGTCTGATGGTGCCGGTGCCCCTTTCCGGGCAGTGCCAGGACCCGCCCGACACTTCATATTCTTTTGCGAATCGGTTGTGTTGGAAAAAAAAAAAGAACTGGTGCGTGGGCGTGGGGGTTCCCGGATAGAAGCTGAGGGGGCAGGATTGCAGCGGGGAGAGGTGCCGTGGAATCTCGTTTGCGGTCATGAAGTCGTAGACTGGACAGCGTGAGCGATCTCGTCCACGGGCAGGGCACGGAACATCATGGAAGGACTGCCGTGTAGAAAAGGCGATGGCGCCAGACAGAAGCAAGTAAGCAAGCAGGCTTAAATACCTGATGCACCAGACATAACAAACACAGAGTGAGTCGTGTAGGTCTAGGTCAGTCATGCCCAAACTCTTTTTCCCTCCAAGATTGTAGGGCACGCCGTTTGCAAGAAACAACATTGGAGGGCTGGCTAGGGGCAGCTGGGGCCAGCTGGGGGGTACTCAAGCTGCGACGACGACGCGCCGGTGGTGCGTGGGGACTGGCAGCTGGCACCTGGCCGCTAGGCCAGAGGAGCCGTTCGGCGGAGCGTGGCGGGGCCGGGGCGATATGACGACAACGGCGTGACTGATACAGCTAGAAGGAAGGAAGGAAGGAAGGAAGGAGCGCCCCAGGACCACAAATTACAATGCGATTGTGGTGGGCCTGTGGGGGCTTAGCGTTGCAGTGGAGGACTCCGGGCCAGACGTGCCTGGAATGGATGGACACACGTGTGCTGGGGGAGGGGGAATGGAGAGCAAAAAAATAACAATAATAAGAGAGGGGAAGGCGGAAAGAAAAGGAAAGAAAAGAAAAGAAAA